>KZ138609.1:0-10381 GCA_002157035.1 Melampsora medusae f. sp. deltoidis
CTGTAGACTAGCCGACGGGGTAGGTTCTCCGCTACCTACACTCTGGACGGGACGTTCGGAGCCTGCGAAGAACCCACCACGTCCTGGCCAGGGTGTCGGATTGGGTTGTGTCCACCCCTTCTCACTCGTTTATACTTCACAACTTTATTAAACTTTTCATTTGCCACTGTATATGAACATTTTTTTAATTTATTAGCGATCACACCTCCTTATTACCACCTTCCTTCTGTTTATTTCTTGCCTCTTTCTTTCCTGGACCCTTCCTTTGCACCTACTTTCTCTTCGTTATCCTTTTTCCTTCTTTTTACTGTCTTCTCTTCCTTCAACTCGTCCTGGTGGTATTCTATTCTCGGTTCATGGAATTCATTCCACATGTATTTCGTATCTTCTATCTGATCTCTTGTGTATTTTCTTAAATATACTTGGTAAGCCGCCGATTCCCATCTTCCTATCTTAACTATCTCTTCTAGTGGCTTCCTGTCGTTCCACCTCAATGTCGCTCCACCCACTCTAAATGAGTGTCCAGTAAGTTCATTTTCTTCTCCGTACTTCTTCCATACTTCCTGATACCTCCTCATTAATTGAATCTTCTTGAAGGTTTGAACTGATCCGTCTTTCTCTCTGAAACTGAATAGTGCCCCTTTTGGGTTTCCTTCCGATACGTCTAATAACCGTAATATCGCTCGAACGGGGTCGAATAGAGACGGTAACTTTTGTAGATGCAACCATTGTATTTCACCGACTTTTGCCGTCTTCGCTTCATGTAATGCTATTTTAATGTAAGTTCCATTTCCTTCGAGTAACACGTCCTCTCTTCTAATTTGACGTTTTCCTTTTGACGTAGGAACCAGTTCTCCTAAACGGGCCATGCCCCAAAATGCGACTAATGCGATTGTTAGGGCCACCTGGTCTTTCAGGTCATCTGTTGTCAACTCTTTTATTAGTTTGCCTAGGTGTCGGAGCAAGATCGGTTGTTTCACTATCTTCTTTCCTTCAGTGTTTTCGACGTCTGCAAGACCTGAAGCCTTTATCATCATCTTAACTACTCGGTTGTTCTCCGTTGGAAATGGCTTGTCATGAAACAAGTGCCAGGATCTGATTCCTGAAATATATTTTGTAAGTGTCTCGGCAGAAATTTTATGTTTATCATTACTATCATCATTAATTTTTCCACTGATTACATCAATTTTCCGTGTCACCTTCCTCCCTCTACCTGCCCACTCCACAAACTCTCTTAACGTTTCCGTAACCATTGGTAAGACCTGTTCTCGAGTTCTGTCTTTAGCTCGCGCGAATTGCATCACTTTCGATATTGCCGAGTTGTATCCTTCAAGTGTAGCTTGTGACCAACCACCAGATAACAGTCGTACCTTTATTGGGTCGCTTTCCCATGTCAATTCACTGCATAGGCAACATTCAAGTTAGTTCATGACCGGGTCTTTGCTTTTTTTTTTTTCTTACCCTCTACCATCCTCTAAGAAGTTTCTAATCTTTTTCTTGTTGTCCATTTTAGTCTTCTCTTAGTAGGTGTTTCAGGTCCTCAGGAATGGGTAACGATATCTTCTTTTGTTTATCCCACTCGGTCGCGATACCTCTCGACAAGTCGTCTACTCTATTGTTGTTCGATGTTACTTGCTTCGGAAGTAAGTCACAGTTAAAGCTCTTCAATATAAGTTGAATCGTTTTCCACTCTTCATTCACTGATTCGTTGCCCGACTTCCTCGTTCTTAGCACGCCTTCTGTGGTTGTATTATCGGTCCACACAATGAAACGTTTACCGGTAGTTGGAATGAGGTGGTGTAGGAGGATCAGCCCCAATCGAACTGCTACGGTCTCGGCCCAGGCAATTTTCCTCGTTGGGTTGCCTTTCTGTAGTCCGTTTGATTCCCAACCTTCGACATACTTGAATTTTGACCAATGGTCACCCACTGCTATTCCTATCCCGTAGCTAGTACTGGCGTCACCAACCCAGTCGATGTCTACTGGTTCTATATCAGGTACAATTCTAAGTGGTTTTATATTTTGTAATTCTATTTTCCAAACCATTAATTCGAGTTTTGCCTTTTCAGGTAGTAGTTGTGTGGCTTGTGGATTCTTCCAAGTGGTCGAGAATTTGTATAAGTGTTTCAAATAACATTTCATCTCTGGCAAGATATACACTAAATGGCTCAGACGTCCTACCATTTTCTCAATTTTCTTTAATTGCCACCGTTTGTTTTGTGTAAGTAATTCTTCTACCTGCTCTATTCGCTCCTTGAGTTTCTGTTCGGGTAATCTGACCGTTTTATCTTTTCCGTTCCAGATAAATCCTAAATACTTCTGCTCGTATTGAAAATCACTGAACTTTTCTTGGTTTGACTTTACGCCCAAATTATTACTAATTTGAATGACTGTACTCATTTGTAGGTCACTTCCTTCATGTTTGACGAACATGTTGTCGTCCACCCACCTGAAGATACACTTGACTGACAGCAATTCCTTTATAATATCCCTCCAAGCGTCCGCCATCCAACCAAAAGTTGCACATCCCGCGACGCCTCCAAAGGGTATCCGAGTGTCAATCCAGATCATGTTCTTGAAATCTTTAATCATCAGGTATCGCCATTGTGAGAATTTTGTGCTTCCTTGTTGGTAAGCCTTCTTCCAATCAAATATTGCTAACAGTAGGATGACTTCGAAGTTATTTTTGAAGTATTTAACCACCTCAGTGAACCCGTCCCAAGACGTTTCGTAATCATATTTATCAACGAATGAATTCACGGAAGGTATTTCCATATCTTGAATCGGGTATTTGAGATTGTCTGTTACGGTCCGTTCATAATTGTATACTGATATCTCAAAGTCATCTTCTTCTTTCTCTACGTCCCGTCTTTTCCTCTTGGTATTTACTATGCCGTTCTTCGGGTAAGATAAATCGTTAATCATCCGATATGACCCATCGTTGTTAACCACACTTCCCATCGGGTTAGTTTGGAAGAACCCGAACCTCTGATACACGGCCTCGTGAGTAAAAGGGCCGAAGATTTGTCCTTGTTTCTTCCCACTTAGCAGATTGTTAATTATCTGTTCCTTCGCCTCCAACGCTGATCTGTGGTTGTCCGGTGTGAACCATTTCAGCTGTCCAAGTTGGTGCTCGGGAATTCCCTGGTCAAAACCAGTCAACAGGCTCTCCAGTACGTGTTTCCATTTTGTCATTAAGTTAAGTTCCTCTAACAGTATCGACCATTCACTGATAATCATTTCACATTTTGGCGATGTAGGCCACACTGCCGTGGAGTCGGCGTTATGTTCTGGGACCTCGCCGACCGTTTGTCCTCTTTCGTCTGCAGGAATGGTGGTCATGGGCGGCCTCACTGGTCTTGGGTTCAATACGTGTTTACCGCTAACGGTTTTTTTTTTCATTGCAGTCATAGGAACAAAAAGAAATAACAATCAACACCAGTACAATTATTATTAAAGAGGATCCTAACACAAATTGGATAGAGAAATGGGAATAAGGGGATGAAGTGTGTAACATCGCTACAACTCATTTTGATTCTATGTATGACTCGATTCTCTAACTTTTCTTTCCCTCTTTTTTTTTTTTTTTAACTCACTTAGTTGCATTTGCGTTTTTGGTAGCCTTCTTAAAAGGGTCTACCTTCGCTTTATCAAAACTGCCTGCTCCAATTCCTGGCCTAGGTTTCCACACCTGGTTGCCGTTTCCTCCTCCACGACCTCCACCTCCGTTACCCCTATAATACAAGGAACTTCCACCGCCACCGCTACTTCCGTAACTATTTATAAACCCGTTACCGTTACCGCCAAAGCCGTTTCCGCCAGGAAAGCCTCCTCCTCCTCCGAAATTGTTCCTTTTCCCTTGATTTTTATTGTATGGTGCGTATTGGTAATTATTTTTATGGTAACCGTTCTGATTGTTATTAAACTGACCACCATTACCACCACTAGTATTATTGGAGATTAATGCTAAGACTAAATGAGGCATCATCCTTCCTGCTGTCAACTTCACTAGGGTTTCGTTCGCTATGGTCGCGGATACGGAGTCCCAAGAGGCGGATGCACTATACGTTTTTCCGTCGATCGGGCTTTTATGTTGAAGACTCCCACCGAGTACGTATGGGTTGTTACTATAGCAGTCGTCCTTAAAGAACTCTGAGTCACTGATTGCTTGTTGTAGGACGTCTTCGTTTCGTTGACTAATATCAGCCATAGTTCCATCTGCTAATCTGTGTTCCCATACACTCCTCCTATTCGCAATATCGTACCGGTAAGCAGGGGGCCAGGCACCATGATTTTCGGCTTTTATCTTCAGGACAATCTTTTTATGTGCCTCTAATCTATCTGCTATAGGGTCTTGACCTTCAATCTTGTCGTAAATTTCCCGGTGATAAAGTACCATGAGATCAAACCGCATCATCCACTTGGCCAAGTCCAACCGCCATTTGTGCACGTACGTCGAACCAATGTAAGGGACGGTGTCCGATGTACAAGATAGTTTAGGGGCCTTCTTCGAGCTCATCCAGGCTTGGTCGGCCACTATCCATGCGTGATCAAAAATCGCTACGGTTATGTGTGTGTCACGGGTACGCATTATGGCGTCAAAGTGTTTTGATAACGCTGGAAGATTGTGTGTGAGTGGGATACCAGAGGAAATCTTCGATCCGACTTTGTGTTTTGATTTTATCGCTACTTCGGTTGTCTTTCCACATGTTTCAACTACTGGAGCAGGAGCTCGATCTTCAAACACAAATTCGAAGAGCATAGGCTATTACGGAATCATCAGTTTCCCATCTTCTCTGTCTACGTTTGTCCTTCTACTCACATCTCTCTCCACTGTTCCTTGTGCAGTACACCATTTCTCGTACTCCATTGTTAACATTTGGAATTTCACCAATTCATCTCTCGAGAATGCAGTCCGAATATTATTTATCCACATGTTATGGCGTAGGACAATTCGCGGGTCTTCGTCTTTGTCACCACCTAATGCCGCTGGAGATAAGATGCAACCTCAATGTCAGTCTCATTTCGTGCTCTTCCCTAGTTTCGTTTTTTTTTTTTAACTGGTTTGTTAATTGACGTAGGCACTCTACTCCACTCCTCTATTTTATTAGTCTCAAATTGTTTCGGATATCACCGATCTCGAGGTTCAGGTTTCGTGTACCATCATTACCCTATCTAACACTGCCATCTGGCCTAAACAGATCACCACAACACATCCTAACACGGCCTCTTGGCTTAAACAGAACTCAATTAACACTGCCACAAGTCACAGACCGCACCTATTCGAACACTGCCATATGGCTTAAAAGATTATCACTACCTATTTCAAACACTGCCTCATAGTATAATTACGATCACAATTGCACCCATTATATACGATCACGATTGCACCCACTTCAAGCTCATATCTAACTCTTTTATCAACTTTAGCAACACTTGTATATTCTTGTCTTATGTTGAATTCATGCTCGGTCGCATAGAATTAATTCAAATCTCGATTAAATGCTTCTGAATTTGAGACCATGATACGAAATAGTTGGAAAGTGAAATAGGATATGGGTTTAAGACGTTGTGTGGTAATTGTGGGCTTAATATTTCTAGGTTGTGGTGGGATGGTTTGGTTTGGGAACTTGAAGAGAAAACAAGAGAAAACTGGATGGATTGAAGTCTGACGGGATCGGCTAAGGTACTTCATCAATATGGTTATATACTTGCTCACTTCTGATTGAACCCTTCTGCCACAACATAGGTAACTCGTCACGATAGACATTGGCTGGCGACAATGGCCACACTAGTGATTGGATATGAACTCATGGAAGACGAGAGGGGGTATTGGAAGGTAGGAGCGATTGCCTGTGTTAACTCAGATTGTTACTTACGCATGTTTATTATCCCAGTTCCTACTTCCCCCGTTTTTAAGTTCGGTTGATCTTCTTCGTTCCCATCCACTCCTGTCGAACCTTGTCCATCTTCTCTTCCATCCTCTCCTCCACCATCCTCGGTTCCGTCTTCCCCGTTAGGCTGGTCTCCGTTTGGTTGTGTTCGTTGTTGACTCCCGTTACCTTCCCCTCCTTCCTCTCCTAAGTCTTGCTCGTGGTTGTTAGCCGCTTTACCTCTGGTCATCATTCTACCTTTTGCGTTCTTGTTGAATTGCTTGGTGCTGCTGTCCATCGTTGTCGTCTCGACCTTTTTTCGTAATGAATAGATAGACAGACAGAAAATTTTCTTCTTTGAGAAGTTGATCTTCTCAGTGAGACCTATGAGACGCGGATGAGAGGAAAAATTTTCGTTGGGGGATATTCCTTCTGGTGAACAAATTTTTCCTCTTGACTTCCATCGAAGCCCTGTTGTTCGGGCTTCGGGTTTCTACTGCTATTATCCGCGTCTCCCTACGTTCCGTGGAACTCCCGGAAAACGTCGTGCCTTTGGTCTTCCGGGGCATGAAAACCAGATGCACCGCTTGAACTTGTTGGAACTTGGGATGATGAACGCAAAACAGCAATCACCCAATAATATCTTGCATTGTTATGTACCATCAGCCTTCATTGAGGATCATCGGGTGACGATAGACCAGATTCGCGATCGAGGTTAACAGGTCTTATAAAGACTTACATACCTTGGGTTTAACCCCAGTTCATCAACATTTGTATATCGTTCATCCAATTTAATTCCAGCGAGGATGGAAGCTGATCCCGAAGTCGTATTTCCCAATTCTGATTGGCAAGTTGTCTTGTGAGTCGATTTTATGTTATCACTTCGTGTAGGCATGACGTGCTGACCATTGTCCATCATTTTCCCAAGACGACAGCCAACAGGAAGAGTGGTGCTATATAACTCGCATTCAAATGAAATCTCAATACATTCGGATGAGTCTGATTTGGTCCTTCAGTCTGCTTCTGGCGAGCTCTTATATCCTAGCAATCAGATCTCGAGCAACGAAGCCCAAAGATCATTTCTCGCCCCCCAGTCTTCAGCCTGCCCACTGTGTCACCATCCCTTCAAATCATCCACCCCAAACTCGACGTCTTTCAATTCACGTGATGCCAATCGAACGACTCCCCCGTATACTTCATCACATCTGAATCCCTTCAGGGCTTTGCCACCGCCAGAACGTAATTCAAACGAGGACTCGAACCAAGCTCAATGGCTCGAACGGCCTGGTGAAACCATTATCGACGCCTCATACTTTAGATTATTATCCAGGACCTCAACTCCTCAGCCCAGTCGGCCTGTCACACCGCCTCGGAACTCTAAATCAAGGAACCCCTCCTTATCTTTTCGACCCACAACACCCATCATCCATCAAGACACTTCTGCCGCTTCCATCGATACTGACGAAGCAGAGGAATTGGGCAATGCATATAGAGTAGATGGTTATTACGAGAGGTTCTTTGTAGAGGACCTCAAATTAGGGAGGGGTGAAAAAGGCTCGGTATTTTTATGCACTCATGTACTCTATGGTCACCCTGTTGGACATTTTGCAGTCAAAAAGATTGCAGTTGGTCACTCTGGCCCTGAGTTATTGAAAGTTTTGAGTGAAGTGAAGTGTCTCGAAACTCTACGACATCAAAACATAACTCAATATCACCATGCCTGGATAGAAAAGGCCCAGCTTTCTAGATTCGGCCCACCAGTCCCAGTTCTTTTCATTTTGATGGATTACGCCAATGGTGGTACTCTGGATGCCTACATTGAAACCCGCAAAGGAGCAAAAGCCTTTAAGAGTACCGAAAATGAACGTTTAGACAGTAATCAAGATCCTGAAGCAGCGGCGGATGTCGAGCGACGAAGACAAGAGAAGGAACAATTCAGACGCCGCAAAAATGCTCATAGGCCAGAGTCAGCCACAGCTGCGGATAGAAACGAGACTTGCCTTCGGACAACTTCAGACTCCCAGCATGCACAGAACATGAACCAGTCCAGCACCTCTCGTGAAACCTCTCAAAGAACCATTAATAATGAAGAAGCTGGATTAGCGATACATCTGTTTGGACTGGAAGAAATCTTGAGCTTTTTACGAGATACCTGCAATGGACTGGCATTTCTACATTCTCAAGTAAGCTTTGCTTAGATATACAAGGTTTTCATCCAAACTCTTATATCTGATATCTGTCATAAAACCATCCAGGGAATCCTCCACCACGACTTGAAAACTGAGAATGTGTTGTTGCATTGGGAACATCAAGACAGCATGATGTTAGTGTTCTTCGTACGCCCTAAAAACCTGTTGGACTTCTTATAAATTGATCTACCGGGCGGGTTTCTATATCTGAACATCAGTCCTAAAGCCCTGATATCCGACTTTGGAAGCTCGGTTGACCAATCGGAGAACCGAAGGCGTCAAAGAAGTAAGTCTCTCTGAGCAGCTAGAGACGATATCGTACTAGTCAACACTCAAAGCCGAATCCATCTATTCCAGCTGGTCGCACAGGTACTCTGGATTGGGTTCCACCAGAATCGTTGAAGAAGGATCCTAGGACTGGTCAACTATACGAAGTGACTCAGACAGGTGACATGTGGCAACTCGGCTTGGTACTTCATTGTCTCTGCTTTTTCAGGCAAGTGCGTTTCATCAATCAACGGTGGAATGCGTGGAAAGCATTATACCCAAGACATTACTCAACTTATGTGGTGGATGTTTGAGATTTGATAGATTGCCCTACCAAGAATCAGATGACATTGATCGTCTACGAGAGGAAATCCAAAGATACCCTGGGTACGATCTTGTTTCGGTACTAGCCCGTGTATAGTCTCTTCACACGGCTACAAGAANCCAGCCACTCAATCCTGATGGCTGGTCTGGCGTCTTTCTTCAAACTGACGCTATGTGTCCTCTTTTGCCATTGTTGACACTTGTCTCACAGATATCTGTTGCCTTCAAGCTCAAGAGATCAATTCCCCATCGATTCTCAATCACTCAGCTCTCATGTACCACCCGCAGACCGTTTGGATCTACCTCGGCCATTGATGAAACTTCTGGCCGGCCTACTTTGTCTGGATCCTAGTTTAAGGCCAAGTTGTTCGACCGTATTGAAATGTATTGAAAATATTCGTCAATCTGCCTTGGCTCCTGCAAACGGTGTTGCATCCACCAATTCATCAAATAGACAAACTACGAGTGAAAATGCTGCATCAAACTCTTCCAGGAAGAATAATTTCAACGTTCACAATATGAATTCTACGATCGACTCACCTCAGCACAAGTCAGGTCAATTGACAGTGATGAAGAGACGTGGATACCTGAAGTCTTCCGTCGAGGAGGAGGGGCTAAATACCACCTGTGGTCACGAAGATGTGCACGCGACAAATGCGAACCCTATTCATTCACGAGGTTTAGTCACACATTCGCCTTCTACAGACCCTTTGCCTAACATGTCACTCAATCCAGCCTCCGTGACTTCAACTTCATCATGAACAGCCTCGAAGAATAAGATACTGAGCCGACCTCGTACTTCTTCAGAAGAGTCGCGCACTAGGACTCCAAGCTTGCTAGGTATCAGATCTTCCTTGTTCGAAAAGTCGCCTCGTCAGTTTCGAATGCAAGTATATATCGGTTGTTTGGTGATCATCAAAGTACGGTGGATTTCTCTCCGTGTATGATATGCATATTTTGCTAATGATCAATGGATCATTTGATCAGTCTGCTGTTTTCCTTTCAAAGATGGTTGCCTTTTTGGATGGCATAAAAGGCACACTGATGCTCACAGTAATCAACGTGTTAGAATTGACATTGTTAGTCTATTTTTCTTATTGGTTTAGTCACGGATATCAAATTTAGTCACTGATCTACTCTTGCTTCTTATTTATCGCATTGATTTTAGATGTAACTGGCCGATCACAATCTTGATCACTTTGATAGAGATAATCTTGTTGATTGTCTATTGGTCCTAAAATCTATTTATATCACAACCTTCTACAATTTAACTGCATGTCTTGCTTTTTGGCACTTCGTCTGTACTTCAAATGATTATCTGTTCAAATTTTAAGCTCTTGGATCGACTTTAATATTTGTATGGTGTGTTATTAAATACTGTCAGTATATGCATTTTCACTTGTATCTAGCACTGTCTATTTCACTCTTCTGTTTGATATGATTCACCCCAGATTTATTTGTTATGTTTATATATTTTTGATTGTTATTGTATACTATGATCCATTCGACCTATAAAAGACACTTGCGAGTCTTTTTCGGTACATGACAAGAGGATGAATTTTGTGCCTGGAAGCATGTAAAGCACTTTGAGCTTAACTTTGAGTTGTTTTTGTGAAGTATCAATGTCATTGGTCGATTCCTGAGTTAGCGCATCGGGATTCGTGGGCGATTGGATTGGATTGGATTGCTTCCCAATTGGACCTTCGAGGTACGTACAATCTGAATTTA
>MWRK01018242.1:0-13553 GCA_002157035.1 Melampsora medusae f. sp. deltoidis
TGGAATTAGGTATGGATAACTGTGAGTCACTTAGATAGTGAGGAATTGATATCAGGGAAAATGGTATGGAGTTTTTTTTGCGCGTCACTTCAAAGTTTCAATAGGATGGATTTTTAGTATCAAATGAAGTTTATTGTGTATACAAAGCAAGGAAAGAACAGATGAAAACAAGTAGGGTATTACTATGTTGACCGCGTTTCAATTTTATTCAAGGAGAACTATTAGTCAAATTGTTTGAAGAAATCTTGAGGGAAAAGAGTGGACTCAGATGTTGTGCTCGACGGGTGAACTAGTGGTATATGCTACATAAGTGATCAAGACACGCAAGAAAACCATCAAAACACAGCTGGAAACTTCGTAGATAGACTTCCTTCTAGGATATAGAAACCTAGACTTACCGGCGAGAGCGGCAACAACCATGGTGAAAGAGAATGCATCATGTAGGGGTAGCTAGTGAAGTAAAGGAAGTGAAGTTTCGATCTTTGATGATGTTTTCAGGATATAGAACAGTTATGAACAATCTGATTAGTATTACTGGAATGAAGAACAAAGAATTCAGTGAAGAGGTCGAGGTTTTGAACTCTATGATCAGCTTCCTATCTCCTGCTCAGTGTCCAGACAGAAGACAGTTCAAGGTGTTCACTTCGGTTTGGAGATATCAATCTGATCCGATTGGTTCAACCGCAGCATGATTTTTCAATAAACCTCTCTGGTCAATCTCCCGAAAGATTTAATTCCACCCTACCTCTCATTTAAATCCAAAAGTCTCCCGGTGGGTGAACATTGTACAACATCTCAGTTTCTTTACTACATCTTGGCCTTTCCAGTTGAAGTTTTTCTGATTCAAATCAATCATCATCTTCAAAGATTTGATTTCTACACCCGTATTTCCGTGCATGCGATACTCGTTGCAGGCTCCTGGCTCAGGCTTTCCTGGTATGCTTAGCATTGAGCTGGCATTATTGATCAGTTCAACCACATACCTACCGCCTCCTCCTCCGTCTTGTCAACTTCAAGTACACTTCACATCTTCCCATACAACCACCCCCGTGTGGCACCCAGCATGTCCCATTGATAACATACCTGAAAGCCGACGGTTTTGTTTATCTATGGCTTTAAAGGTCATTAAAGTCACGGGCATTAGACACTGTCACTCTTTAATATGTTGCGCTCCAGTAAGACCCCTTGAATGTGTAACAGAATGTGTTTCAAATTTCTTAAATACGATACATTGGTGAAATCCAAGATTCATCACCCATATAAAAACACAGATATAATATATATATACATACGGAATCTTGACTTATGGTACATTGGTGAGATACAAGATTCATCACTCATATAAAAACATAGATATAATATATATATACATACGGAATCTTAACTTATTGTTTTGAATGCGCAGGAGATCTCTTGCTGTGGTTTAAACTCTGATCTGTGCATTGTATCTTGTTGTTTCAAGTGTAGCTTCACCCTAAAGATTGTTGGATAAAAGTGACAAAAGATCAATAAGGGATTTTTTGATTGAATTGAAAGTCAGGAATCATCGATATTGGTTTCTTGAAGATACAAATCTTACATCAGAGCGAGAATAAGGAGAACTTACCACAAAAGGTTCAGTACCAGCACCGATCGCAGTCAAGTAATCAGACTCTTTCACCTGGAATTCTTTTACCAACCAAGCTATGAAGTAGATCAAAGAAAATCATTCAACATCAAATGTTCTTGTCCCGAATAGGATCTTTGAGTTCACTCACAAAGTACTTTCTTAAGATCGGCATTCTTGATTTGACAATCTTTTTGAGCAACTAAACTGATTACCCTCCAATTCACATCTTTACCGTCGGCTTGATATTTGATGTCACCAAGATAAGATTCAAGATGACATCCATTCCATGTAAGAGTTTTGTCTGTTTTGGTACCGATCGGACCTGCTCCGCCTGCTTTGGATACCCAAATCATAATCTCATTGGTACTACAGGGTTGAGAAGTTCCACATTTTTCATCTGATGAAGTCCAGATATCATATGCCTAAGATGTGATTCGCATAATCAGAGATTTAAAGTTAGGAGGTTTCTCATCATTGGTGATCTTTATTGTCTCAACTGACCACATTAGCGACTAGATCCTTGGATTTCTTAGCGTATTTCCATTCCCAAGCTGTTGGGATACTCTTAATGGAACTGATTTTTGGAGGTTTAGCAAGACGATAATCAAGATTCGCATCTGGTTTTAATGAGGAATGAAGCGTTTAAAAAAGTATAAATCAGTACAATGTACCTATAAAAGTTTCAAAGGCAATGAGAGCTTACAAGACTTGACTTGATTTTTGTCATTGTCAGTTTTTGGTTTCCATGAGTAAGTTGTGCTCCAAGCAACATCCACTCCTTTAAGACCGTTACTCTTGACCTTTTGAAAACTATCAGGTGTAGCCTTATCACCTTTGAAATCAAAAGATTTTGATCAATTCGATATTCTATCTCTTTGCTTCTCGAGAAAACTTCCAAAATCGACTTACCACCCCAAGCATTGACATAGAGCGTATAGGTTTCGGACAATTTTATATTGCCCCATTGCCCTTGTCCGCCTTGGTACGACACTTCAGTGTTAGAAGTTGGTTCAGTTGGTTTTCTTCTTGATAAATGGGAAGACGAAGTCAATGTAGTTAAAGAAGAGATCAATAATAAGGTGTCAAAGGCTTTTAATTTGAACATCGTGATAGATTGATATGAGATAAGATTCCTATATATATTCGGGTTAGTAAATACTCAAAGTGCAATATAGAGCTTTATATACAATTTTTACTTTTGGTGATTTCTTTGTTCGATGGCCTGAGGATGCAAGACGCTTTATATATTTTTCGTCTCCCCTCTTAAACTTCTTTGGGATTTCGTCTATACTACCATTCAAAGCTTTACTGAAGTCGGGCGCTTTGTTTAGAAACTTTCAGAGCTCGGTCCTGATGTAACATTTTTACATTTTTCTACTTTTCTATTGTCTCAAATCCATCGATCCCGAGGTTTGAGCGAGAAATTGAAACCCCTAGAGAATTTCGTAATCCGTCTAAGATGAGACGACTAGAGTGAAGACCGTTAAGCATGACGATGAAGTAAATGATGGACGAGTGGATGATGACTCGACGGATTGTTCATGACTTCGTTAATACAACATCCGCTCTTACAGGCTGGTGTGGCAGAGACCATCACACCCCTAGACTCCTCGCTCCAACCGCCGAATCGTCAGGCATGACGTTGGGAAGTCACTTTTGAAAGTTAGCTTGACCTTGGTCTCACAAGCGTGATGGCGTGGAGAAACGCTCGAGCTCCGAGCTTCAACCGAAAGCTCGGTAACCAACCAATGGAACTGAGCCTAAATAAAGCAAAGCACACTTTGGAAACATGTCTTCCTCATCCATGAGGGAATCAGGTGCAGTCTATCCAAATCGGAGAATCTCGAGAAGTGTTTCCGATGAGAAGGAACTCCGAAACCCGAGTTTTGGAATAGATTGTGTTTGAAATTTGAATATTTGCCCGCTGCCCCTGCAGGCTGCCCAGGCGCCGCACGACGCGAGTCACGTGACAAGCTCCAAAATGTGGAGCGCAACAGGATTTTCTTCACAAGGTCTGACAGGCTGAAGTGACAAAATGAAGAGCACAAAAGACACGTGAGATGTTCCTGTTTCTTGTTATAGATTTGTTATAAAGGGATATGTCCCGTAGCAGTCTGAAATAGATCAAGAATCAAACACAACATGAAACAAAGATGTAATCGGTCACATCAGTGCTGTCGACACACCAAGATTCAATGAAGGAAAACCCTCTCAAATTGATCGTCCTGAAGTCTCAAAACAAAGAGCAAAAATTTCTAGCGACGGAGATTTTAGAAAACGGAAAGCAGTATCAAAATTGGCATACTTTTCCACATACCTATTGTGATTTTGACAAAGGAGGACGAGATCATCAACCTGGATCAATAGAAGCATTGAAAGATAGCATGGTAAGGTAAGGTGTGGACGATGTCAGCATCGAAAATCTAACTATGTAAGTAGTGATATGAGACTTCCTCAGGAAATGGTGTACAAAACAAAATGATAATGAGTCAGAGCACCAATTGTCTAATTCACTTTTCTCCCAACATCATTTTCTAAACTCGCCACACAGAAGCAAAAATGTCAGATCAATCATCTCAAGCAAACATCAGACTTATCCTTCGAGATCACGATCTCTAGTAAAATTTCAAACAACATGTTTAAACTTTGGTACATTCTTCAAAACATTCTCATCTGCACATTCTAAAGCTTTTTCCCAATACGCTTCACTAAACCTTAGATCCATCACGATCGTTCCAAGATTTCTTGCCATTTGATTTTCGAACCAATCAATATATTCCATACATTCATCACTACCATCTTGAGTTCTTAAAACTCCTAATCTTGAAAACTAAATTTCTACAAGTTCATCATAAATCAAATCTGAAAATTTGATTGTAAATAAACCTTCTATGTAATGTATTTCGAATTGGTTCAAAGATTTCATCTAAGCCTTGAAGCCCTTCATGAGCAGAATAAGGTTTGATGATTTTTAGAGAGTTTTTTTGAAGCTTGAATGGTTTGAGAAAGTCCTTCTTTTTGACACGGTGAATCATATGTAGAAGGAAACAAACGTAGGTTAAATTGTAAAGCTGGTGGTTGTAAATTCAAATCGCCCAGGGAATCATGATGGAATGATACATATTCTAGTTTTGGTATTGAAGATAACAATTCGGATATCGAATCTAAATTAAAAGTTCCAGGATTTGAATGATTATAATTGAATGAGATTTTTAATGATTTTAAATCTTTGATGGTTTTGATAGCTTCCATAAATCGTGATGAAACTCCCATTGAACTGACAAAGGTGAGGTCCAAAGTCTTTAGGACGCTACCGAATAAGTTGATTGATCTTGATAATTGACTCATCGACACTGGATCCCATTCTTTTGTAGCTGAACAAACACGGTCAAAACAATTCTAGTTAATCCTTCATCAAACTCATTGAAAGGCTCAAGTGAAAACATAAATCGAATTTATTATTGAACTTACCGATTGCTTCGTCAACTTTTTCTTCGTCACCTTTGTTATGTTCTTCCGAATACCATAGTTCTTTGATGATGAGCCCTTCAACAGGAAAATGATCACAATTGCCCAATAAATCATCATGTCCTCATTTGTTCAAAAACATCACTGCACGTCTCGAATCGTTTATATAAACCGTCCTAAAGTACAACGGTACGATAGCTATAGCCCAACTTTTAGAAACTAATCTCAATTTAATTAATTCTTGATAAGATGAACTGGTTAAATCCGGTCCAATAAGCGATTCATTACAATCGAAACCTTTGTCTAATCGTTTTGTACAAACTGTTGTAAGATTTGATTGATAAGATTTGATGATAATATCTTTCCGATTCATTCATCGTCTCTTCTATCTTGTTCTTCTTCTCATGTTTGTTAGGAAATTGTTGGTTTGATCGTTTTGGGTGACTTTGTAAAGGTCTTCAAACATGAAATATATCCAGTAGCCTTCGAGTCGCCCGAGTCCGTTTTTGTCAGTTACGCTGAGTTTTCGTCCTTTTGTAGAATTATTGCCGTGGTTCTTCTTTCGAATCGTATTTTGATATCTGTCAAACCGGCAACGCGCCTTCCCAGGACCAAATCCATGGTCGATGAGGCTCGATGTTAAGCTTAAGTCTCGACCTCTATGACCAAAAATCTCGCCGAGTATGTACTCAGCAGACATGTCCATCTTTGCGCAAACCTCAACAGAATACCTCATTCGATGATCACGAGCTGCTGACTCTATATAAGCACCCAATTATGCGTAACCCGCGCTCAATGATGCCTCAATTGCTCCAGTTACTGTTAAACATAGCCCATTGATCAGTTTCATTTTTGGTGATATCTACATTCGACTTGTCATCAATCCTTTGTGAAACAATAGCGTTTGTTCAAAATTCAGACATACCCAGAATCATTTGATGTCGTTCAGAACTGATCATATCTACAAGGTATGTATGTAGGAACAAAACCATTGACAAACCTTTCATCATTTTTTGGGCTGTCTAGCTCGAGATGTGATGAACGATCCATTTGAAAATCGGATCATTCCGTATCATTGACTCCACGGGTGAAACCGTAACACATACCGCGCTACACCGTGTCATGATCCCGGTAGTCACACTCACAAGGCTCAAACTTATAATAGCTTCATTTCTTAGTTCCCTAAAAAGTCCTAGGGTGTATGTAATTGTATGTAGACCAAGGCTTGGAAATATGAGAAGAAGAAAAAACAAGGGTCGTGAATTGAAAAAAATGCATCTAGATCTAAGAGACAATTTGCGTGTTGATTGGAAATTTGAGGATTATTTTTGGATAAATGGGAATCAAAGTCAATTAATAAAATGATTTATTAAGAAAATGTTCAGAGATGAAGCGAATGATTGATAAATTGTTAATGATTTGTAGATTTATGTAGGTACAATTTAGTATATAGGATGAGATGAGATGAGATGAGATTGAAGGTGAAGATATGTTAATTTGTTTGTACGACGCATACACGTGATTAAGAACTCATCATCTTCTTGAAAGGCATGTGGTAATACAAACAAACAAATGATGATCGGATCTTCAAAGGGAGTGGTCTGAAGAGTGGTACATAGTACAGTACTACTACCTACTAGCCCTCGAGTTGAGTGATAAAGAGTGAGAGGTCAAAGTTCATCAACATTCAAGGATTTCCTATTGGAAGAAAGTATGTATCAAGGAAAGAGAGATGAAATGAACTTCAAAGCCTCAAAGACATTTGTCGAAGGTACCTAGTAGGGAACGCCTACGGTCATGCCTGGATAACCTCAGAATATTTTGTTGTTCAAGATAGGTCACTCTAAAGGCGACCGTTCAGCTCCGCAGCCCGCTTGTGAAGGAAGAAACTCCACATTCAGAAACGGAAGACCGCGATTTTGTGTGATCGATTTTGTGAATACTGAAAATAGTCTTGATAATCAAGATTTGGATGAAGTCTTGATTGGTGCAAGTGGCTAAATCTAAAATATTCAAATCAGATTAGCATCCAAGACTATCTCCTCGATAAATGTCGGTAACCATCAAATGATCGACCTTGCAATTCAAACAATATGTAATATGTGTCAGTCACTATCACCACACACGATTCACCCATCAAAGAACTAATCATTTTAGCGCATCATCAACAAATCTCACTTTGAAGAAATCTAACACACATTCAATCAGTCACATTTTTGAACAGACCCTTGAGTTTACCTAAGCTTCTGCTCACCTTGGCCTTCATTTAATCAGACTCGAAAGATCATTTTAATAATAAAAAGAATTAAAACTCATTGAGAAAGATTTATCATCAACTTCAACTTCAG
The DNA here is from genome assembly GCA_002157035.1 of Melampsora medusae f. sp. deltoidis. Lineage (NCBI taxonomy): Eukaryota > Fungi > Basidiomycota > Pucciniomycetes > Pucciniales > Melampsoraceae > Melampsora > Melampsora medusae. The sequence goes on from MWRK01018242.1 coordinate 7,426, forward strand.
CATCTTATTATTAAATCACCTTTTGAAGCTCTCCATCATATTCCTCTTGAAATTCCCAGTCGATATCAATCAATCAATCAATATCCTAATTCACAATTGAACCCTCATAACAAGCACAACACCCTTCCTATCATCCTTACTCTCCCTTCAATCATTCCCATTTCCTTTTTTTTCAAGATGACGAGGACAAACTTTTGATTTTTATCTTAGACCCTTCACTCGGACTTTCTAGCCACCAACATAGCCTTCTCAACATAGCCCATATCTATATCTCTAGTCCAGTTCCTGCCAAGCTAGCTTATCAGACGTGTTTCATTCCTCTCAGCTCGTCATTCCGATTTTTTCACGAAATCGTTTTGTGCTATCATCGCATCACAGACTTCAAACATACCTGAAACTCTTCAAAAGTACAACTTCAGACTCGATCAGCTTAACTATACAGCTCTTCAAACTCACTTGCCATCTAAAGTATCACCGCTTTCTTACTTTGAATTTCGGTCTAAGACTCAGTATGTACACTGCACAGAACATGCCGCCAAACGTCGGCGCTCAATCTTTCAATCCCGAGTATGATCTCATAGTCCAAGACGAGGAGAAGATGGCGAAACCTGGATTTAAATTTCCGATTGTAACAGCTTCACCTGAGTTAAAATTTAGTCAAAAACATCATCTTCCTTCAAGATATTCAAATCCCATCCTGCAAGAAGTCCACACTGCTACCGCCCAATCAAATCATCATCATCAATCACAACCGGAACCGGAACCAGAGCCAGAACCACTATCAAAACCAGCATATCGTCATTTATCCTTGTCTCACTTAAAGAGACTCACTCTTCAACCCCTCAACCGCCCGTCTCGCTCAATTAGATCGCATTTTCGAAATCTTAGTCTGAGTGCCCCTATCATCACCCTCCCAGACCATTCAACTACTTCAACGGTATGTCATTTTCCCCTGGCTTTACCCAATCTTTTTTTCCCTTTTTTAAACTCGTGAGCTTGAACCCCACGACATAAAATATCAAATGCATGTCAGCAAGCCGTTTGCTCTGGGCGATTCACAACTCATGTCCCATATCTGCCATTTTCTCTTTACAAATTAATTCATCCTTTCCAATCTAAATTCTTCAGTCCGTCATTAATTATGTACCTTCTCTCACATCTTTTCTTCAGACTCTCGCTCAACCATCATTAACGCCACTGCGGTTTCATCGCCATCATCATCATCATCAAACAGATACTACATCAGTTTCATGTATGAGCAAGATTGATACTGCGCCCAGTAGCCCAATACATCCTTTGCCACTACCACCGCAGCCCGATCCAATCAATTATCAACGTGCAAAATCACCCAGGATTCACTCACTTTCGACGATTTCGAACCTAAACTCCTCAACTTGTCACCACTCGATGAATCCAGAAAGACCCTGTCCATCAAACCGTCATCATCATCATTCACTTTCAGAACTTGCAATTCAAAATGACCCCTATGAAAATTCTTCTGAATCATCTGATTCACATAAAGATTTAGTTTCACGTCAATTATGGAAAGAGTTGGAACAAGAATTAGGTGAAAAGATTGAATTTCCCTTGGATGCGATCTCGAGTCAATCTTCTTCTCCTACTTCTCAACAATTTCATTCAATTACTTCTCCTGGAGTTCCTTCTTCCAAAGTCAAACCTCATCTACCTCTTTCTACTCTTTCAAACGAAGTGCAACCTTCTCCACCAAAAAGGAACGTCAATCTAAGTACGCCCCAACTTATTAATTATTATTTTATTGTGCAGTATATACTCATCATTTTTTTTGCACTCATAGGTCCTGTCCCTCAAACTACCACCCCTAGAGGCATTGCATCAGAATTGCGAGAGAGCATGTCGACCCCTAAACCTCGACGTCCCTCAATCCCAGCTCCTCGAGAACTCATCAGCCAAATATCCACAGGTATGCCTCCCATACAAGCAGATCCATTAAGCACTCCGGTCGACTTGGCACGTACAGCTTTACACAAACTTCCTCTACATCTGCAATCCGACAATTTACGGCGCGAGAGCAATGCGAGTAGTGACATCAGTCTCAGCGCTATCTTTGGCAATGATACCGACTCTCTTGAAGATATCAATGATTTAGAAGGATGTCGTCAATCTCAAGATGCTCGACTTTCGGCTAGGCTTTCAACGTCGAGCCAATTGAGTATCAACCCTTCTACTCAATCAACCTCTTTAACACGACCACGTTATCTGTCTGGCGAAAGCACTTGTAGTGAACTCGAAGTAGCTACCCCTAATGACACCATGATGCATTCACTTGCAAGCTCGGTGAAAACTTCATCCATCGAACCTCTCAATTCATCTCTAGATGCGCTTCACATTCATCAAGTGGATGACACGTCCGACGCTCGAGAATTGATTGATGATAATTGGGCTGCATCGACCTTACCACCTAGCAAGCCACTTATACCGCTAGGAGCTCAACACACTAGACGTCAACCTAAAGCAAGTCAAAGTCCCGTTCTTCTCTCAGGTGAAATTCCTATATCATTCATTCCCAATTTCAACTTGGCGTCACAACCGTCTTGTAAACCTCGACATACTCGTCGAGGATCTCAACCTTTACGACATGCACCTCATCCATCTACTTCTTCAATTGGTTCCATTGCTGATAGTCAACGAGCGTCTAGCTATACAAGTACTATCACCAATGCTACCTCTAACATCGAGGCGTATCATCAAGGTTCTGAACTAATTACCTCATCAAGATCTAAAGAAGCCAACGAAAGTCGAGTGCTCAAAGCGCAATCAGCACCCCCTGGTGTGCATGGTAAAATTCAACACTCTCGAGTCTCAAGTGTGATATCACAGGCATCAGTCCCAAGTACCACCACACCTATACCCGAGAAAGTAATCACTCGAAGAAAACGAAGTGCCAGTGCATCTGTACCGAGACAACGATACTCACCACCTACGAGCTCCTTACCAGAGATCCCCAAAGACCATCCAGCCCTCCAACCCCGACCGAGTCCAGACTTCAAATCCCAATTAGCTCTTCCCGAGTTTCCGAAACCTCCGATCCGACCATGTCCACCACCACCCTTACCTTCCTTACCATTACCGCCTCCACCATCTATGAAACTCGTTCCGATTCCTCGAACCCTACGAAGACAGCGATCTCAGCCTACCCTAGACCCTTCCTTACTTTCTCGACCGATTGCTCCCTCACCCCTTAACCTTTCGAATGTTCCTTCCCCACCTCCATCACCTGATCGGTTCAAATTCGCTGGCTTACCTTCTACCTCATCACATCATCATAAAAAAATCATCGATCGGTCTCTTTTCAAAGAGATCTTTTCGAATTCTTCTAAGAAAGAAGAAAAAGCTAGTGGTGGTGGCAGTAGTCATGGTATGAATCGGTTAAGGTCTTTGTCTACTTCTAGATCTAGATTACCTTTTCAACATTCTAGAAATAAATCTGATTTACATTCATGGATGGGAAATGATCTTCATGATCCGAATCCTTCAAATGTGGTGAAAAGTACTTTTGAAGATTGACATGGTCTTTGTCCGTCGTTTTTGTGGTATGTAGATGGTTTAGAGAAGATGAGCATGAAGAAGAAGAAAAAAAATTGTATATCATCATCATCATCATGATTTTCCGTCTTGTTTCTTTTTTTCTAATTTTTGTTTATACTCTCTTTTCATTTTGGTGAGATCAATCAAAGTACACTTCTCTTTTTTTTGTCTTTTTTGGGTGACGGTATGGTTGGTTCTTTAAACCTTTGTTTTTATTTGAATGTTCTTTTTTTTGTAATCATATAACTTGTTGTGATTTTTTACATATATATATATATTCACATTGTTTGAAAGTTATTGATAAAACTGAGCAAAGAAAAATGAATTAATTTTCAATTAGTTTCTTGTTGAGATTTGATTGAGTATATTTGATGGGATGAAAATTGAACAGAAATCTGTTCAGGGATCAAGAGTTGAAAGACTACAAAGTGTTTGTTGGAAAGAAGAGTGCCATTGAGTCTGTGTACTGACTCGACTCTGGGTTGACTTGTGCAGGTTTTTTGAGCTCATCATGACCCCTGATACAATGTACTCAGTCTCCTGTCTATAAAGGGAAAAATCTGGGTTCAAGAACTAAAGATGGTCATTGGTGCTTGGTAGCTGGAAGGCCCCTTTATCAAAAATACAGGGAAGAAAAGGCTTTTCAGCGCAGAGTGGAGCAAATGTCAATATGTGAGATAGGAAAGTACTGAAGGCCAAGATAACACAACAGAAAGTAGTGGCAAAAATTCAGATGCACAAGGATTGAAAGCTCAACACTGTCTCTGGATGGAGATGGGTTTGGGATACATTTCTAAGACATGGGACCCAAGGTGCTTTCTTGGTGTTCAAGCAAACTTTGGATCAACTGATTGGATATCATGCTTAAGAAAATTCCCACCCAAGGCAAGCTTTTATTTCTAGAGAGACATCATCTTTGTTGGTAGTTGAGGATGAACTGAAATCCACAACAAGAAAGATAAGAGACAATCAAAGTGTGATCATGAATTGATTGATAGTAACTACATATTCATCTGGCACAAGCTTATTTGACATCTTTTGAGCCCTCTCACTTCCCTTTCCCATGGTCTTCATCAGGCAGGCCAGATAATCCGAGCAGCCAATCATCCTAGTCTACCATATCCCATATAGCCATCTGCCCATAAAACTCTGAGCTATGTTTGCTGAAGAATTAAACATCACACAGCCTCATGCTACTCAAGCTACTCTGGTTCAGCTGGGTGGGCCATGCTATGTGATTAGATAGCACCATGGCAGGCTTGGCATCCTGATGGAATGTTTCAATACCTCTGCCAGGCATCACCTCTGTGATGTTTAAAACACTTATCAGCCTTCCCCCATGATTGTCCACATGCTTTATGTGGGGGATCCAACATGTCTCACATCTTACATCATGTCTTGACTCAAGAATTACTCATTTCCAAGCCCATAGATATGTAAAAGTCTGAAGCAAGGATTGAGGCTATGTAGCATCAGCATCTATCTCAGAATGTATTGGGATCTCTAACAACACACTGTCAAAGCAGTGGTACACATCTGGGAAATGAAAAAGGAACATGCTTGAACAAGTCACCTGTACTGGGGAACCAACACCACAAGGGCACCACAACACAATGGCTTTTGACCCAAATCCATTGCATTGCATTTTCTGCACAGTAAAACACTCTTCAATTGAGGCCAGGGACTTTTTTTTGTATCTCAAGATTACGGAGCAGTAGGGCAAATATTGCGGAAAATGCGCAATATTGCCCTAAACAACCCTAAATAACCGTCAAAAACCACCCGCAATTGGGGTGCGGTTTGGCCAAGAACCAAGTTTTTTGACGCTGGGTTGTGGAGCGCTGGCACCGCAATATATAGTGGTGTGATTGCGGCGCCCAAAACCACTACACAAACGCATTGCAATAGCAAATTAGTGCGGTGCGCTTGCGATGTTGGGGGAATTACACACGGTGGCACTCAGGGCTCAAAGAAGAGAAGAATTGCAAAAAAGGTCCTCTGATGGAAGGAAGTGATTGGGGTGTGCCCATTGGTAACAAGCTTTACAGTTATACTAAGAAACGCTATGGATTCTAGGCCACATAAAGCCATGATCACAATTCCTGATTTATATCCTGATTCTGATTCAAATTTCTGATCATCACCACCAACCTGTAGTCTTCATAAAGAATTATCACCTGGGTTTGAAGCATATCCAGACTGAAATTAAGGCTCATTGGGCCTGACAGAAAGAAAACTTTCAATACATACTCATTGATCTTCTTTTTTAGTTTCTCAATGGATTTCTAGCCAACTTCCAAAAAAATTTGGCCTATGAGAAGTCCTTATATTGTGAGCCCAGAAAAGTAGCTTCCAAGGAGTTGTCTGAGGCATTGGAAACGGACAATGGACCGCATTCTGGAGGTGGTAACTCAATGATTCCCATGTGTAAGAGTGCATCACTCAACTTTACCTCGCTCAAAGTGTGGCTTGTGTGAGTCAATTCATGATCCTTATGAGCTCTGAGATGATCAAAATCCCTGGCCTCTTGGCCATTGTGAGTTCAAGTGTTCACAAAGAAT
>MWRK01018304.1:0-12367 GCA_002157035.1 Melampsora medusae f. sp. deltoidis
AAAAACAGTCAAAAATTCAAATCAAAGCCAAAGTTCAAAATTGAGTATTGAAAGCAATAGCACTGGACATAAGCCAGTCAAAATCAAAACACACTTTTTGGAATCAGATAGCCAAATGAGTGAACTCAAGAAACTGGGTGGAGGAGATTGATTCAAATGATTTTCGGGTCAAGTGCTAAGGTTGTTTGGTGGTGTTTGGCTGTTGTTGAACGTTGTTGCAAGTATTCGGGTTTGAGAATATGATTGAATATTGGATTGGAAGCTGAGGCTGAAAATGAATTTGACGTGATCTACTGACTGTTTCCAAATAGGAGGTGAAGAATTATCCAACTGGTAGATGATTGCATTTGAAAATCATGGTGAATGCAGATAGATTCACATTAATTGATTTCTGCCCATGTGCAAAACCTAAATACAACGCTAATGGCAGATTTTGTCAGGTTTTGTAAGCGAACGTGGTTTGCGTTTAATATTTATGACTAGCCCAATTAGCGGCGGGCGCCGCACAAAACAAACTTAACCCCCAGTGCTACTATGAGACCCAGGGTGCTGAGCAAATGGCCTAACAAAGACCCCAAAAAGTACCCAGGGTGTGGCTCAAAACAATCAGTGCACATATCACGTGACAATGCCTTCATTCACAAATGTATCACGATATAGCCTAAACCGGAGTCACCACTTTGCAAATATTTGGCTAGCACCAAGGCACAAATACCCACTCCACGAGCACTAAGGGGCCATTGGAGTTAAAGCAATAGACTATAGGCCAAAAGCATGAACACGATATAACGAAATTGAACAAATTGAGCGGAACACATTTGGACCAGTAGTCTAGGACAAGTCGTGCCGTTCAGCACAAACCTCCCATTCCCTCGCTACGCATGATTCCCTCGTCCCACTTAGACTGGCCCCATGGCCTCACTTTTCAGATTGTCTGCTATACTCTGTCATCAGAAAACATCAAAGTCAGGCACAGTTTGTCACCAGCAATCAAGTCATACAACTGCTCACCAACAAATCAGAATACAATAGGTGACGTCTGAAGTGACACTTTATCCCGTGCACGGCAAAACTCTTCACCAGCTCCCGATCGTGCACCACCGGCTCATTGTATGTAGTGAAGATGATGTGCTTGAATCCAATAGGTGCCATTATAGATTGACCATCGATCCTCTTTAACATTGACTGCCAATAATCGCTTGAGAGACCATACCCCGTGATGAAAACCTCCATGCGGGAGAAAATGCCTAATCGCAGCCAGCCTAGATCCCTCGAAATACTATTAGAACTGAGCGTTTGGAACACCCGGAGCTGCGGGAAGCTTAGATCCTTGACATTGAGCGGCAGAAGATCGGGAATTGACTCTGTGAACAACACCTGAAGCGAATCTCGGAGTGCTAGAACCATTGCCCCGGATTTTTCTCGATCGTTGTGCGGCAAATACTCGAGACACTTGATTTGTTTGCCATGATTTCTGCACAATTGGACGGCCGTGTCCTGGTTCCCTGGACTGCACCTGACAGAAAAATGCTCAAGGTGCGGCAGTGACGTTGGTTTGAAAACTACTTGGCGTGAGAAATCCAAATCGAACAATAGTGATCGCAATTCCGTTGCGGAATTCAGCAGTTCATCCAAAGAGGTCGATTCCCTGGCCCCAATGCCTCCATATTTGCCAATAATCACCAAGACCCTAAGATTGACCACTTGCTGAACGGCGTTCACCAACCCGGGCAAGAATTCCACCGCTGTGTCAAAAGTGAATCGCAAGTCTGTCAAGGTGTGACTGCACAGCCTGATCAGTTGCTCCACACTGAGCATTTGACCAGATGAGTCATTGATTAATTTGCCATTCATTTTCAGATTTGAGCGTAGGCAGTAACGGACCCACTCCGGCGAAGGTTCTTTAGCCACTAAACCGGGACACTGGAGCTTCCCAAAAGACAGTCGATGTAGTCCAGGCGTGCTCAAAACTAAGCTTGAGTTGTTCCAAGTCTTGACCAAGCGGCTGACCATAGCAGGCGAATTCAGATGGAGGGATTGAAAAACGTGAGGCACGACCGCAGCCGCCCAGCTTTTCGCGATCAATCGAAAGCTTAGCAGTCTGACTACTAAAACTGGGTGCAAGTAAGTGTAATCGGCGGTGCTTAAAGCATTGATGGACTCCACAGGGTAGAAGTCGATGAAGTGATTGAGAATGATATCCACGACCTCAATAGGGAGTGATTTGAGCTGTGACATCACAGAGAAGGGCCGTTCGCCGCAACACCTAAGAAAAATTGAAATCACAATCAAGCACGGATATGGTTGTCTACACTACCTCACCAAAATTGGTTGGGCCTTGCTTGTGAGACGGGTTACACTCCCGCCGATTGGGGTATCGAATGCCCTATGGGGCAGGTTTCGGCTATCCGCTGTGACTTACGTCATACATCAAAGGCAGGCGCAAGACTCCATTGATGAGGCATCACCTTGACACAAACAATACAAATTGATCAAGGTGAAGAGCATACGCACCATCTGACGTTGCATTGAGCTAAGGTACTATCCATGCTTGTAACTAACACCAATAGTGATACTGTGTAGCGAAGGTACCATTCCCCCAGCCAAAAGCGGCTTGTTGGTGCCATCAAAGCCTATTTCTCACGTCGAAATGAGTCCCTAGTCTGCTACCGCATCACAGTATCAGAATATAATTAACATTGCTGCAATTTAATCTACAAACAATAGATAAAAAAGCACACAAGATCTTGGTCACACACAAAAGTGAGGAATCAAAGCAGAACGTACAGCCAAAATCAACGAAGTACATCTGCTCCAGCAAATAGAGCATCAGTAAATTAGATGGATTAATTCTCTAAAACAGGGTGATAGACAATATTCTTTGTAATCAAGGCGTCCTGATCTGATACAATGCAAACGTGGACATTAGAAGCAGAAGTACACCGAGATAATGCAACGTACAATTGCCCGTGGGTAAATACTGGCTTGGGCAATAACACAGTTACCCTCTCCAAACTTTGACCTCGGTTTTTATTGATAGTCATGCAAAAGGCGGGAACGACTGGGAATTGCAACCGATAGAATGGTATTGGGCAATTTTCGTTACCCTCATGATGAAGCCTCATTTTTGGAAGGCTTATCGAAGTGCCCTTTGATTCACCCGTCAAGACTCGACACTCCAGCGCGTGGCTCCTGTAAGTGGTAATTAGCAATCGCGTTCCATTGCACAGTCCACCAGCCAAGTGTAGATTCCTCAAGACCATCACGGTGGCACCAACTTTGAGACTCATCTCGTGTGATGGGAACCCCGGGAAATCGAATGAATTCAAGACGTCGACTGATACTGGATTGCAGGAAGCCTCGTCCATGATATCGACTGAGGTTGAGAGGTGATACTCCCCTGGCAAGGAATTCATGACCTGCTCATTGATAGTTGACGTTGTCGCATTCAAGGGTGTTATGATGCAACGGCTTGAGTATAACTCTGTGAGTTCACGCCAGTTCCAATTGGTAACAAATGCCGCTGCTGCCTGATATTCGGCTTCCACAAGGACTTGATCGAAAATGCTTGGCGGACAAATAATTGAAACTTGGCAATGCTGTAGTGGCAGAATTTCCAAGTACTCCTTTTGCAAACGTCCAGATCCTAGTTCTAGCAACCACGCCGCAAACGCAGCATCAGCGGGATCACGCCAAGCCTGCATTCCTCCAAGCCTGATGTTCAGAGTCAGAGCAAAACGCGGGATATGCTTCCAGAGATGGGAAGCCTTCAGCGTTGCTGCAGCCTGTCCCATCAGATTTGCTTGCCTTACAATGGGCAAAGTCTGCCTGAAATCACCCGCGAACAAAACAACTTTGCCACCAAAAGGAACATCGATCCCGGTTATATCCCTGATTGTCCAATCCACGCACTCGATCGCGTGCTTATGTTGCATCACAACCTCGTCCCAAACAATGAAACGGACATCTTGAAGAGTACGACCAATCTCTCTCCTTGTGGAAATAGGGCAAGTTGATTGTTCATCCACCACAATCGGGATTTTGAACGCACTATGAGCTGTTTGCCCACGAAGAAGCAGGAGAGACGCAATCCCTGCTGCTGACACCACTTGAAATGATACCCCACGCCCATTACAGTGGTGCAGCAAGCAATTGAGAACAAACGTTTTAGAGGTTCCACCAGGACCGTCCAGGAAGGCAAGGTATGGTGAAGAATTGTCCAGCGCTTCAATGATCGGGCCAATCACCAATTGTTGCTCAGCTGTCAAGAGCTGAACCATAGCCTCGCTCTTCTTCAAGCTTTCCTCCGGAGTCACTTCATTATTGTCTTTTGTTCCGCCGAGATCGGGAAGACCTAGCTCAAATAGTAATTTCTTATCCACCTGAGGCAGTCCCACATTGTCCAGAGTTGATTCCATCGATGAGATGATCCTCTCAAGTTGGTATAATCCATAATTCTGAATGTGTTCAAGCAATGGTGTTATGCCCGGATTCAACTTTTTGAGTTTATGTTCGCAGTTGTCTGTGAGATTAACAATGTGCTCGGACCACAGTCCAGCCGGGTTAGCTGGTGAACTGTGGCATAAGATTATCGCCAACATGCGCCTGAATTGATTGCCAGTTTTCCACACCGCTGCCTCCCTGAGACTACAATGATAGTGTTGATCGCTCAGCAGCAGGCCAAGCTTATCAGCCGCGGCTCGAAAGGTTGGCATTGTTACCCCGTCGACTGTTCTCAGATCTTGAAACGACGTTGGTCCCCGAATATGCGACAGAAGCAATTGCAGGTAATAAACATCTCCACGCTTGATATTGGCAAAGTAAACCCTTCCTATTGCAATAGCACCATTCTTCCTTGTAGTCAATTGCTTCTTCTTTTGATTCCACACAAAATACTTTGGCACTTCATGATACCTCAATGTTTGGATTGTTTCCTTGGACCCGCGCAATTTAACATTGCCCTTGCACAACCTAAGAATTTGGTCAAGGTCGTGCGCTCTGCCCTGCCAGTCTCGAGTGTTCTTCGCAACCCAGCCGCGTCCTGGAAGTACACGGTCTGATTGCCCTCAAGATGTAGCGCCAACCGCTGCACGGGGGGGTATCGACCGGCAATAGGAAACCTGAGCAGTCGCCAAATTGCTGTGAAACGATGTCAGCTGATGTTGGTCACGGTAATCAAAGATACACACACCTTCAGGCGCACTGATAAACCGTGCGTTGAGATACGCCAAGATCTCGTCGTTAGTCTAATCACCCTCAAGTTGTGCCATTGTTCGATCCTGACCCTTTAAGATGTACTTGAAAAGGTACTTGATAGACCTAATGCTGGCCGCTACCTCCACATTGATGTGGCAATCGAACTTAAGTAGTAAGAAACGGTTGTACGGCACAACACTACCGTTGTCGAACCGGACTGAATCCTTGATGCAGTGACGACCGTTGTCCGGACGCTTGTAAGTTGGATAAGAGTCTTCTGCAATCGAAGTCGACTCGCAGAAGGGGCGTGGGAATCCACGAGTACACTCGGAACCGGTCCAACAAGGGAATTTGCGGCAAGGACCGTGAAGCATGTGCTGGGTGACAAGGTCAAACAGTTGAGACTCTGTATCCGGATTTGGCAATTGTGCTGAGATGAGGCAATCGACATCTTCACTCGTAACAGGCCTCGATTCATCATCCAGGAATGAGATGAGATGGCAGTGAGGTAAGCCCCGCTTTTGGAATTCGATAGTGTACACATACGCAAGAACCACTCCAAGCTGTTCTTGTTTGATGAGATCGTTGAGTAGTTCATGCAACTTTAGATGAAATACCCTTGCTACCAGGTCAGGCCGGTTGTCCGCAGTCTGGCGCAACTCTAACTGGCTCACAATTTCAGGCCACTGAGGGTTTGCCGTCATGGTTATGAACAAACTTGGGTTACCGTACTCAGCAACCAAGCTCATCGCGTCCTGGTATAGCTGCTGTAGGTGTCAAGGGCCGCCAATAAAGCTGGACGGCAAGACCACTTTTTGACCCACAACCTCCTCCTCCGCCTCATTACCCAACGCCTCGATTGCACCATTATACACTTCTGCGCGAATTTCTTTTGGATGAAAGCGGAGGTACTGGAGTCGTGAGTGCTCAACACAAACGTACATGTTGACGGCAAATTCTTGGAAGAGGCGTCCAGAAGCGAGGATCACAGAGAACGGGGGCCGTCTAAATAGCAAATACACAAACCAGTCTAGGTTTGACACATTGCCCTCTGGATCTACAGTAAGGCACAATATTAGCACCTCAGCAACAAAATGCAGCAAACTAATTAACTCACTGGTGGGAGTTGGATTTTTAAACGAATCGTGCCACATTTGTGAACCGTACAAGAACAGAAGAGGATATCGCAATGCAAAATAACCGGTATGCAGTTCCGAAATTGTCTGTCGGAAACCGGCCCGGCGCACAAGGAGAATGTCTCGAGATCTGGCACCAACGGTTCCATCACCATCAAAAATCGCTGCCACCTCATTCGCCGTTGGCAAGTTATAACAATGGTGATCAGCGCCGGGTTCTGTGTCGGTCTTGATCTTCAAGGTCTTCACGATTCTATCATTGCAAATTTCATTTGCTGATTTGAATACCTTCGCATAAGGGTTATGCCAATGCATGAACTTCTGGAACAATAATAAGATCTTGGGATCGAGGTCCACGCCAGACCGTTTCACTCGCAAATTCGCCTCCCCGCGACCCCCACTTCCGTAGGTAAAGATTTGAGCAAAACCAGGGTCACCGTCGGCCAAGGGCATTAGTGCGGTAATCTTGTGGGACAGTTGTCCATTTATTCGAAAAACATAATGGCCTTCCTGGCCCAAAACGCTCGAGTCAAGAGTGACTCCCAAAGAAGTGAACGACAGTGCATTATTGTACTTCTGGATTTTTTCACGGAATTTCTTTGATCCTGACAAAGAAGATGCACTCAGCATCATTTGATGCACTGATCACAAAACAGGGCCTTACTTACGGGCGTCATCACCATTCAGCAGATCAAGGAAAAAACCAGGCATCTGCTTGTCAACCAAGTCGGGGAAGTACTTCACGGGCAAATCCACGTTTCCATGCCGACAGCAGTTACCAAACATCGTATGGTCGTGCTTGACATCCTAAACGCGCCGCTCATGCTTCCATCTGAAGGCGTTGCAACCCTGACATCAGTCTGACTGGGGGCCAAGCCTGAAAGGCATCTCACCACGGAATCTGTCCACCAAGTTGGCCTGACACCCAAAAGGCTCAGAACGTATCGCAGGACCTTTCGCGCACCTTCGCGGCATTGTGAGAGCAGAGTGAGGTGAAAAGCAACAGTATGAGGTTGCAATCGAGGAAGTTGTTTGCGTCTGTGACCAAAGCCAGAAGTCGCCGTTAAGATGCTACACCGCCGGTGTTCCCATGAATGCCTGGACATGCTAGTGCAAAAGATCTGCACCTCGCCAACCATGGTTCAGCCGTTGCCTCTGTCATCCGCGATGATCTGTGCTCTTGATTTTTCTGTCGCGAACAATCCTCAATAAGCATTATAGTCTTCCACAGGGAAGAGCACGATCAGTGCAATGTTACGCGTGCGGCATGATTTCCTTAGACTCACAGTAGAGTACCCTCGGCACTAAACCGAAGCTCCTGTAGTCGTACCCTGCATACTTGTCACCGAGATCATTGTGCTTTGGACAGCCCCTACGCACTAACAAAGCCAGTTCATGATTCCGCCCCAAGACATGATTGAGATATGAACCAATGCACATAATCGCCTGAGCCATAAATCACCGTTATTGGGCCAACCTCGATACCAAATTCGCTGAATGATTGGCCCAATCAGTCTAACGCACCAAGAGAACACCCACATAATGGTCAACACCGATTCATTCCGCTTAGATTGTCGCCAACAGCAGGAGATTAATCTTCATCCATGCTCTGCGTGCACAAACAAGCAACTCACACAAGGGTCCTGATTCAAATGAAGTGATAAAGGCCGTAAGGGACCTCACAGTTTTATATCACAGCCAAATTGTCACCCGAGTCGCTCAATGTAGGCGCCAAAGCGATCATTTGATATTGGTCTGAACCATTGATCAAGCGAGAGATTCAAGACCGAGAGGGCGAAATAATAACCTTCAACTTCGGATATGATTCGCCGCTCGCAAAGACTTAATCTGCTCGCTTGCACCACGCGAATCCTCACATTGGGGCAAGAGTGAGCTGATGAAACCATCCACGCACAAGTTGACCATGAGAATGACTATTGAGAGCATAGTCACCTGGGATATGCAGCAACGTATGCATTGGCGCTTCTCAGTGGTGGTCACTCCAAGTGGCATTTGTCGCGGATTGACTTATAAACAAGTCCTGATCAAGGAAGTATAGCAGAATCAGTACAGTGAGGCCATTGCATTAACATAATTTTTGAACTTCACCGAATCATAATTCGTCGATACACAATCCCAATCGAGTGCTTTGAAGTGTGTTAAGCTTGATATGAGATCTACGATGAACGCTGGGTTAATCCCCAAAGAGGTTATGACTATGGAAGTGTTGCACTCACTGGATAATCACTTCATACCTGGATACGGAGTCGTGAAATGGACCACCTTGTTGTGGTTCAAACATTCCATCCGGAAATCTGCGTTGGCAAGATTGGTCGCGCAATTCGTCCAAGGTTAGCTCACATTTCTGCCGATTCCAGCCTAAACTGACCTCCGCCAACCTTTGCTAGAGTCTGAGGGCCTCTCCCTTCCAAGGCACACCACCGGAACCATTGTCGGCCGCGCACCTGGTTCCACGTACAATTATACCATCCTGATCCCCTATCACGGCAACCCAGAGGTAATGCTCTCTGAGCACTAATCAGTGAGTTGTTGATGAACCCCAAGCTCCACAGTACAAAACCTCCGCTAACCCGCACGCACACACTTAGTTCGTGTTTGGCACCTCGTGTGCACCACGGTTTCTTAGAGTACGGCTGGCTCTGATCGCTCAGATCGTTGCTTGGGACACTATGCTCCACGACTTGTGGCTGCCTTAGATCACAATTGTGTCCTTGAAAATTTACTACACCTTGCCTGAAACATGAATACAATCTACTGCTGAGAAGAAACCATGAGGCCGTTGTCCCAGGAGTCAGCATAAATGAGTTCCCCAAGCAGGCGAAAAGTAAGTACGCCACAGAGTCCCCATAACAAACCGATAGCCCTTACAAGACTTGTGCGCGATCTCACGAGGTGAATGAGACACGGACCATGTCCCGCAGGTCGTCAAAATCACAAAGCAGTACAATTAGAAACATTGATTCGCAGCATGCAATCTGCCCAGGTGCTTAGAAATCGCTGCACCTGCCCACGGACTATCATTCGCAATGTAATCATGACAGGATGGAATAGAGAAGTGCACAAAAGGGTACACATCACACAAAAAGAGTCTTGAGTCAAACGATCGCAGTCACCTGTAAAATTGACAACCAATCACACCTTGAGTTTACGCCTTCCACTCCCTATCACTGAGCTCTAGTATGTCATCAACATCCCTCACTTCACGATTACAGTCGGATTTGTGATTGAATTGTTTGTTGGTCCCCAGTTTAGCCGCCGCACGCGCCATTGAATGAGTAATTTGAGAGGAGCAGCCCAGGCGTGTGTATTGAACCGCTTGTCCACAAGGCCCCTTGCTATATTTTTCCTTAGAAGGCAGGGTATGGTTGAAGGTTCACTTCCCACTCCAGGCAATGTGTACCACTGATTTGCCACCAAAGTTAATTGCCACACGGTACTCCGGAAAGATGAACCAGCCGCCAATTAAGACATAACCCTGGCTTTCAGTCACTATTCTCCCGGTGAGAGCATCCATTGGGTACCAGATACAATACACCCTGCCCTTGTCATTATCAGTGTGTGGTTTGTTGTAGAAGTTCCCAAGTGTGAAGGCGAAGTTCACAGCGAAATCGTGGGGACCGCAGGGCTGGAACTTCGAAGTGGAAGACATAGGAGGTGCCCTGAACTCATTGAGCTGTTGACGGGCGGTTTTGAAACCAAGATCACAAAAATTGCAGAAACGGGAGCCAACGTGCACGCCGAACTCAGGGAGATTGTCAAGGAAACGCTCATACAGAGATTGAGAGGAGCCCTTGACTGGGAGGTAGGGAGACATCAAAATATCAGATGATTACCCAACCGTGTGCCCAAAGCAATGCATTCGTGCGTGAATCAATGCGCCGTTTGTTGTCACACGAGTCCTAGCCTGCGTGACCTCAACTTCTTCAACTTCCTCAATATCTGATGGCGGAAGGGAGGTGACAGGGGATGAAGCGCCTGAGGAAGGTGAAGGCGGGAGTGACGTCAATGGCGAAGACCCCAGGGCCAAGGAGGGTGTCATAGGTTCAACTGGGTCGACAGGCTCCGTCATGAAGTCAGGCTTCGAATGCGAGGCGGATAGTTTCTCTATACGATCCAGGGAAGAAGATGCGTTTGGAGTGGGTAAACGTTTGAAAAGCTTAGTTGCCATCATGATTGTATCAACGTCCCTCTGATGTTTGCGCCGTGTTTCGTGATCCATTGCTTCAAGATCCTCAAAAGCAAAACTAAACACAAGTTTCTTCGATTGCCGATCCACTAATTGGCCTTGTCCATGGGTTACGATCGTGTAGATGTTGAAGATTATGTCCATGGCATGATTGTGGTCTTCAAACGGTAGCGAGGGATCGTTGTATCTATTCACTTGCTTATCATAGGTGCTAAGCACTCTGTTCTCACAGTTCGGCGATTGGTCAGTCTCCCGGGCTGCTGTGAACCGTGCACCCCTCGCTGCATGTCGCCTAATGGAATAAGCGCTCAGTCAGAACTTTCACTCCCCTAGGGCAGATTGAGCCTCTTACTCACATGGCCTCCCTACCACTCGCCCTCACGACATCAGGCAAAGGATCAGGAACCCCCGCCATTCCTTGCTCACGATAAAAATCTAGTGCTTGGCGTCTGCGTGCGATTTTTCAATTCATCAATTCCTTTGTTTGGTCCAGCCGGGGTCAAGCCTACTCATGCAGAAAAACTCACTGTAGGCCTCCTTTGCCGGAAATGCCATCTTTCGCAAGCACTGCATGCTTGCACGCTGGATGAAGCCAACACTTAGGCTTCGGAAAACCGTCAGACGCCAAATATTTGTGTGGTACGTGTGAGTACGATTTTGGAACAGCAAAAGGAGCTGGGAGCTGACAATGTCAGGGAAACAAAGCCGGCACACGTTATGAATGTGACAATGGATGAACTATATTGATAATGATTGACTCACATCATCATCAGTATGCCCCGTTTGCCTCTTGCTATCTACTCTCTCCAGAAGATCTGACAAGTAAACGACTCCGGGGAGTGGGGTATGAATGCTGCACAAACAGGTGTCATCAACATCACAGTAAAGACCCAATGAATGATTTCTCGCACGCACCTTTCAACCAACGGAGGCTCTGCTGTGTACTTCACACGCTTGTGTTTTGTCCAATCCTGACATGCATTGCTCGACATCGTACGAATTGCTCTCCACAACGTGAGAACCACCGGGCCATTCGGTAAGCATCAATCCCACTGTCCAAGCAACATGATTGGGCAAGGTCCAACCGAGGCAGGAAAGCAATGTAAGATCGAGTCATTACACCCGGAGTGCACACGCGAGAGATGAATCAACCCTTCAACAAAGCGCAGTTCAAAATATGCAGAGACTATCCCTGCCCTTTGCTGATGGCCATTGTCCACTCAGGCGTTGCAAAACCAGTTTGCAATCACCGCCCCAAATTGCCCATGCCCAAACATCCACAACAAATTGTGCGTTGAGATCACCAGACTGAGAGACCCTTATCAACCATCAATTGTCTCAGGATCTCTGCGAACAGAACACGGTTTAGCCCAGCTTCCTTCACAAACACACGACAGTACAGAGTGTTGCAGAAAAAACTTACATTGAAGCACGAGAACCGCCTGCCCCGTAGCTCGAGATTAATAATCAAAGTCGGTACAGAGACAGGATCGAGTAAACCAAGCGTCAAAGGCTGAGTCCGACAGAACGTGGATTAATACCACGAGAGACGTGGACCCAAGGAGAAATTGTGAGGTGAATAGAGGTGAAGGAGATGCGAAGGTAATGATCGTTGAATGATCTAGCCTGAGGAGGTGGTAAAAGGGAGAGAGCTGCCTTCTCAATGGTGCAAAGCCTGGACTTGCGCTTGAAGAGAAGAAAGTTCAGGTGAGGTTTTTCTTGCACTTGAGTTCATTTGCGGATATGAAAGAGACCTCAATCGCCCCGGTGTAAATCCCGATCTAGGAGGACCGGGGCCTGATCTCTGATGACCGAGCGGGAAAAACAC
>MWRK01018356.1:0-11142 GCA_002157035.1 Melampsora medusae f. sp. deltoidis
GAGTGATAGGTGCCTGGCACGCTTAGTCTGGTTCTCTAGCAAGTGTTTCCCTGTGTTTCCTATGTGCTCATCTACCTCATGATGAAATTTGCTAAGTCTGGAACTACATACAACTCACTCGATTGCTGATCTTCACCTCATGTTTCATCTTGTTTCACTGTAAGGCGTCTTCTTTCTGGCTCTGCATAGGTGTCAATCCAAGAAGCTGTTTCACCAATACATACCTGCGACACATGGATCTTGCCCACATATAATAAGTTCAAAACCCCTTGATCTTCAATCCCACTTACCTCATGCTTCAATTTCCTGGTAAGAGACCAGATAAACGTGCAGAAAATTGAACTTGATTAACAGAACCTCTGGCCGATCAAACTTCAGGATCTCATCAAAAATCTACTGATATGATCCAAGAAAATCCGGGGGACTCGATGTAACTCGTCAACACATTTACATACATCTTTATGTTCTTGTCATCATGTTGCAACAATAGAACCAAGATAATTTGGGACTCTGGAGCTCACATTTTTGATTTCATGGCATACATGCGGCCAACAGAAGTTTTAGGGATGAGTTTTCAGTGGGATTCCCATTTTCATTAAAGCTGAAATGATAAATACCGCACAAAAATTATAAAGAATGTAAAGAAATCAATAGAAAGTAATCCAAAAATCAAATAGATATCGGACTTCAAAAACACGAAATAATGCGTGACTCATTAAGTTGGAAGTTGGATTAAACATGGAAAATGAATATTGTACGATGTAAGGCTAAACAAAATCATATGTACGCGTAACTAGGTAAATCAGTGTTGGAATTGATCCACTAGCACAAGCATCTTGCACTACCCGGTATATCCTCTCCAGATAATTTGCTGTATTCTTCCATGGATATCAAGTTTTCCTCCCTTCTGTCTTCCCTCTCAAGACTTCATCCCAATGGCTAGAGGTATTTGTCCTGTAGCATGAAATCCATATACAGTATCCTCTCTTCAAGGCCACGAAGAGCTCCTTCAAAATCGCCCTTCTGATTCCAAGACCTAACAAATTGTACTGTGTCGTGGCTCAGCATTTCAAAGGCCCGAGTTTGACGGACGGGCAACTGCTCTGGGTCTTGTTTGTAGGCGGAAAGATAGTGGTATAAGTTCATATCATCCGTTTTGAAAGATATGAGGTGAAGGATATATTCGGCAAGCATGTCATTTGTCTCCTTGTCGCCTTTCTGAAATGTTTTGGCTTCCGATACCTTCTTGACAATCCCATATAACATATGGGTGATAATGCGCTGTTTTTCCAATGAATGTAAATTGCCGGAATCTTGAGCAATATCACTCTCTGAGAGCACCTCTTTGGAAACCAAAACCTTTGCGAGATCGTGTCTATACTTCTTTGCTACACGAGCATCATCTTCAATCAATGCCAAAAAAATGGTGATAAGTGATTGATATCACCTCTTTCAGCAACTATTTAGATTCACTTACTTTCAATATATATCAGATACTCTAGAGAATCCAACTTAAACGACTCGGGATCCAATTGTCCATAACGACGCTGTGTTAACATCTCAAAGAGCTTTGGGACAATCTCAGGGTAATTGTACATCAGTTGAAAGTGGAAGTTTGCAGACATTCCCGGGCTTCTATTGAATACTAAGTTGAGTGCTCTAAAATATCTTCCTAGTTGAGGAATCGACATCTGCTCGTTTTCTAGGCTTTCCAAGAGTCTGATGATTTGTTGCGTATTGATAGTTTTCGTGTCTTGAAATTCTCTTAGTAGACGTCTCAAGCCTTGAGGTAGTTTCTGATCAGCAAGTTGGAAGCTTATGTCACTCTCAAGTATCTTGTCTTTGATATTTTGCGAGTCTATCAATTTTCTGAATTGTAGATAGCTGTGAGACTGATATTCCTCGAGATGTAATAGCAATCGAACCGTGTTTGCGTCCTTATCAAACCCATTCTTTGGTGTGTTTGGATGATTCAACTGCTTTGTGATCAATTTCATCAATGATGAAGCTTTTTTAGAATCTATGGGAGTTTCCAAGTTGATGAACGCGAGATAAAGTTTTTGAAAATCTGCTGATGAGTCATGGTTGGCCAGGCGCTGTTGTTGAATAAGATGTACAATTGATTCCCTTTGGATTGCCTCTTGGATGACTGGGATGGGCAGAAGGTGATTAAAAACGCGTTCCAACTTACAACATAATGCTCAACACTCACCATATTCAGATGTCTCCAGTTTGGGAGGCAATTCTGACCACATTTCCTCAGCTACTTTCCCCAAGTCTTTGTCTGATCAATATCATTTGAATTCAAACAAATCAGGGCCTCAGTCATCAGGAGATCATTGTATCCAAAGCTCGGACTACTTACCTTGCAGAAAAAACAGCACAAACTGTCCCCGAGACTGCACCAAGTCCTCAGCTTTCCAGGTACCAGGAATTTCATAGTGCACAGGAGCCTGCCCCGGGAGTTGAGATCTTAGGTATGACAGTACCCCAGCAGACCAAATCCTCTCCGCTGTATTTACAGACTCATTCTCAAGAACAAGATGAATCTTACCCATCAGAATTGCAACATCAGTCTCACTCTGCCAGAAATTTGATGCTGTTGGAGGTCGAGGGCCTAAGTTCAAGACAGCCTTGGCCATATCATTCACGGCACCAGATTGAGATGATTTTGATGCCTTTTGAGCAATATCATAGCAGACTTCCCAGCTGACAAAGTTCCTCTCCACAATCTTCTCTTTGCCTCGGCCCTTGAAAATTGCTCCAATTCTTGCTTTTGCGACCTTGATGATATTTCGATTTCCCTTCTGTTGCTCCACTTTGGAATCTTTCAAAGAGTTTCCCAAAAAAACGGTATCGGTATCGTCTCCATGTTGTAATTGAGGGAGTCTTTCGTAAGGCGTCCTCAAGGAACCAAGTTCGGTTAGCAGGTGACATCCAATAAAAGGAAGGATTATCGAAACCGCGTAGAATGAAAGGAAATGACTGTGTGATATCATTCTTTATCTGAAGTGTTGTAGTCAGGCGGTCTAATTAGGATTACGAGTTCGGCAAAAGACTTGATCAACCAGCCAACTTTATACTGATCTCTTGCAGGGCGGTTCCAACCTCGTAAGTTCGGTGCCCTCCAGAATGGTAGACACCCCACCTTGCGATGAATAAGTGTCACGCTGGTGGACTTAGTTGCGTTAGATCAAGCAGATCATGCAGTGTCTGGTGCCTGAAGAATCTCGTATATCAGTGTCTCATCTAAAAAGAAATGTGACCTAGACCAGGAAGTAAATGCTAAACTTCTTGTAAACTTCAACATGATCGGGCAACAGACAACCTGATACTCATCTTTCAAAACCCAGCCAAATCAAACACACCTGGATATAAGTTCCTAAGTTTATTGTCCTTGCATGTATTCGATTTTGACCCTCCTGCAAGCCGGCTAGATTTGGTGCAAACTTAACTAAGTCTCATTCTCATCTGCTCACCTGCATATACCACCAATTTTCTCTCCGCCCCACTCATTTTGTCGTGTATGTTTTGCATGTTGATCTATGGACTTGGACTACTTGCTCAAGCGCTCATCTTTGGTTCATGTTTCATCTTATCTGATCACCTTCTGGCGGGTCCTTGCTGGTTCAAGATTTTAATTCGATGGGAGTTTCACTTTGCCACGCTTTTTCTTGCTCTCTAGCAAGTTTTTATCACATGTTTATCGACCATCAAGTTTAAGGCATTATGACTATCGTGACCTAAAGTTAACAATCGACTCATGCGCTCGTCTTTACTCAATGTTTCAGTTCATTGTGATCGCCTTGAATATCATGTGTTTTCTTTCCGGTTCAACATTTGAATCCAACAAGTCGTCATATCCACACCCACTTCGCTTAATCTTTTTCCTCATATAGCAAGTTCTTGCTACATACAATCTATGTTTTAAAATGCATTATGAGTCTGACTATGTAATCAGGCAATCATCTTTACTTCATGTTTCATCAGATTTCAAACACCTCCAGGCGTGCTCTTATCGGTTCCAGATCTTGATCAAACCAGCAGTTCCATCAATACTTGGACCGTTAGGTCTCTCCCAGACGTGCAACAACACCTTGCTTTTCTCTCTCCCCGCAAATCCCGGAACTCTGAAGGCAGACATTGTGCAGTTGAATGTGGACAGGGAGGCACAATGCTGGGACATCAGCTGATTTTGAAGTGGAGCGCACTTGTAATGGGGGTGCAAAGATTTACGGAGATTTTGAAGGTCTTCACATTTAAAATGATGAAGAACCTAAAGAAATCGATGAGGAGAATATCAAATTCAAGGAGATATTGGAACTCGGACAAAAACGCAAAAAGATAGAGCTTGACTCATTAGGGTTGAGGGTGTGAGACTTGAGTTGAAAAATAAAAAACATGGAAAATGAAGACTGTTACAATATGCACAATGCGGTAAAGCTGCGTTCAAAGTGAATATTGCAAGGATCCTCCGCCACCTACATAGACCTTCTTGCCCAAATAATTTAATGCTTTGTTCCATGATCATCAAGGTTTCCTCGATTTACCTATCCGACCTGTCGTCACTTCGGTCCAATCACTGAGGGTATCATCTTTTATCGCGACTTTTTCCATGTGAGCCGTAGACAATATCCGACCTTCAAGTTCTTGAAGAGCTTTTGAAAAACCATCGGATCCATGAATATCCCAAGACTTGACAAATTGAACTATTTCCTGGCTAAGAGTTTCGAAGACCTTAGTCTGATGGGCGGCAAGCCTCTCTGGACCTTGCTTATAGGCGATCAGATGGCGGTATAGCATCCCATGACCAGTTTTGAAAGAAATCAGTTGAAGAATGTATTCTGCAAGCGCAGCATCGGTCTCTTTGTCGCTGTGCTCAAATGTTTTGGCTTCTGACACCTTTTTGAAAATGCTGTATAACATGCTAGTAAGAAGATTTTGTTTGGACACTCCACCCAGATTATGAGAGTTTTCAGCAGTATCACGCGCTGAAAGCACCCCTTTCGCTACCAGAACTTCTGCAAGAGCGTTTCTATACTTCTTTGATACCAGATCTTCGTCTTCAGTGCAAGAACAAACGGTCATGAGTCATAGTCATGACACCTTTGGGGGACCAATTCAAATGACTTACTTTCACGATATATTAGATACTCCAGGGAGTCCTTTGCAAACAAATCCGGGTCAATTTGTCCATAACGACGCCGTGTTAACATCTCAAAGAGCTTTGGCATGATTTTGGGGTAATCGTTCAGTCGGTGGTGAAAGTACGTATACATGCCCCGGGATCTGTTAAATACAAAGTTGAGTGCTCTGAAATATCTTCCTAGTTGAGGAGTCGATATCTTCTCCTGGCTCAAGCTGTCCAAGACTCTGTTGATTTGTGGTCCATTGATAGGTTTTTTGTTTTGGAATTCTGTTAAAAGGCTTCTGACACCTGGAGGTAAGCTCTCATCTGCAAGTTGGAAACGTATGTCGCTGGCAAGGATTGTTTCTTGAAGGTCTCGCGATTCGGTCGATCGTATGAATTGTAGATAGCTCTCATAATTGTATTCCTGAAGATGTACTAGCAATCGAACTGTGTTTTCCTCCTCTTTGAAACTATTCCTCTTTAGAATATTCAGGCGATTCAAATGATTAATCAGCAATTGCATCAATGATGAAGCTTTCTCAGAATTGATCCGGGTTTCCAAGTTGATGAAAGCGAGGTAAATTGTTTGAAATTCTGCTAATAAGCGATCGCGGGACACGACCATTTCTTTTTGGATTGAATGCACTATTGATTCTCTTTGGATTGCTTCCTGAGTGACTGGGATGGAGAAACTATGATTAGAAACCGAATATGCACATTATGCACAATACCCGATACTCACCATATTCGGAGGTTTCAAGTTTGGAAGGGACTTCTGACCACATCTCCTTAGCAACTTTCCCCAAGTTTTTGTCTGGCCAATGACAGCCACATTAAAATCATCACGGCCTCAGTCACTGAGAGATAGTCATAGTCGAAGCTTGAATCACTGACCTTGCAGAAAGAAAAGCAGAAGCTGTCGCCGAGGCCTACCCAAGTCTTTAGCAGTCCAGACATCAGGTATTTCAGAGTATAAGGAGTATCTATCCTCCTCCGGAAGCTGAGATCTCAAGAAAGAGAGCACCCCAATTGACCAAATCATCTGCGCTGTATTTAGAGAATTGTTCTCAAGAGCAAGAGAGTGAAGATTGATTGCATATTTTACATCTTGGATTTTAACTTGTGCATTAGTTTGATAAAGATCAAAATGAGGGCCTATGGCCAGGACAGCCGTGGCCAAGTTTTGTACTTCAGGAGACTTGGATGACCGAGAAGCTTTTTGAGCAATACTATAGCAGACTTTCCAGCTGATCGAACCTGTACTCTCAGGAGTTTGCGTTCGGGTTCGGGTCTTGAAAAGCTTTGTGAGCCCTCCTTTGGTGAAATCAAGGATTGACTGGATATTTCCTTGACGTGGCTTCGGTTGTCCCAGTTGGAGATCTGTGAAAGAGTCTATCACAAGGAAATCATCGGGAGCTTCCCCATGTGTGTGATCAATTTTCAAGGCCGAATTTGCTAGAAGAGGGTTTTCAAGAAGGTGACACTCAAGTAAAGGCAGGAGCATCAAAATCAGATAGAATGAAAGGAAATAACCGCGTGACATTGTCCTTGTTCTGAAGCGGTGTAGATAGGTAGTGTGATCAAAAAGACAGGTTCATCCACGGACTAGATCAACAAGCTAACTTTCTGATCACTGGGAGGGCTCTTTAACCTTGAAAGCTCGGCGCCCTCACAAACAATAAACACGCGAGCTTTCGAGGAACAAGTTTCAAGCTGATAGGGTGATTAAGTTAGAACAGCCAGTGCCTTGTGCAGAATCTCGTCACTGATTGTCTAAGCTAAACAGGCATGTTATCTTCGTAGACCAGAGTGTGGCGCTAAGCGTTTCTCGACCCTCGACATGATAAGGCAACTGTTGACTAACGATGATGGTTTGAAACCCAGCCAAACGAAAAAGTACCGATGCAAGTTTCAATGTTTTTGCCTGATAGGATTATAGTATCATAGACGTTATGAATGGCCGAGCTGATGTAATTTTGATAAGCGATGTGCTTTGCTTCCTCTTCCTCTTCACCCATTCATTCACATATGCTTGTTTCGCATTTGATCTTACTTTCATCTCCTTTAGGTGCGTTCTGGCTCGTCGTGATCTTCGAACCAAAATGCAGTTTTACTTAGACGCGTCTCGCTTAGTCTTGTTGGTCTCTGCTCTTGACTCTTTCCTAAATCTAGATCATATTGAGCTTTGAACCATTCGCACATGGTCTCATTTTTATATCATGTTTCATCTTTTTGTGACCACCTTCGGTTGTGTGCCTTACTGATAGCAGATCTTGACCCAACGAATAGTTTCGCTAATAACTGCCGCTTGCCTCTATTCCTATCTGATTACCGAGCCTTCTTGACTAGATATCGAATATTCCGAACGATACGCTTCGCTAGCTCCTATGGGGCCAACCTGCAAGGGATCTTTGATTCCGCTTTTCTGCTCGAAAAAGAAAATCCAATCGCGGATCAAGCAAAACTACGCGGACAGAGACCAATATGCTACCCCCCTTTTTCCACCTCATGGTCGAGACACTTGCGTAAAGATAACTCAAATAGATCGGTATGAATTTGATGATATCTGTCACTTATGTTCCAAGATAAGATAAGCACGGGAGTCCGTTCGATGCGCACTGCATAAGCCTTTATGTCTTCCAAGTTCTCATATTCATATGATACATACACGTAAAGGGTACGTGATCATCAAATCAAACCATGCACTTTGTGCAGTCTTGTCTTTGGAACTTGTATTTACTTTGTGTAGTTGATGCTGAACTTCTGAAAGTGGGTTCGATAAGAATTCAAGTCCCCGGGTCCTGGGGCCCTAGTCGACAATATCCGTGTGAAGAGTCCCTGACTCCCTGAGCATGAGGATGATGAGGGGCCAAGCTCGGTACAGTGACATCATAGGCTCACTCCTGAGTGCTATGTATGTAATTTCTCGTATGTAAACATGAATCAACTTGAACCAGCTGATCGACAGTGAGTTCACCACTCTTTGCCTCTCCTCGACAAACGCTTCAATCATCCTACCAATACGTCCAATTACTTCAACAACATTCAAAATCGCTGGGTAAACATCAAACCAAGTTTTGCAATAATTGATCAACATGTCAGACCTGTAAGCAATTGTCTGATCGAAGAGGCCGTTGCATTGAACTCAATTTGATTCGATCGCCTTTGTTCTCATCAAAAACATTCAGCAAAGTTGAAGGAGTTGA
The DNA here is from genome assembly GCA_002157035.1 of Melampsora medusae f. sp. deltoidis. Taxonomy (NCBI): domain Eukaryota; kingdom Fungi; phylum Basidiomycota; class Pucciniomycetes; order Pucciniales; family Melampsoraceae; genus Melampsora; species Melampsora medusae. Next base: position 8,338 of record MWRK01018356.1, read on the forward strand.
AAGCTCAGTGATTTTTGAAACGATAGCCGCAGGATTTGAGAAAGTACACATTCCCCCACTTGATGCTTTCGAACCTCTGACGAGTTGGGCTGACGGATTTTGGAATGGTATCAGATGCCAGAAGCTGAAAAGAAGGCTCAGATGAAAAAAGTCAACGGTATCTTTCAATTGAATGTAAAAGGTAGTTCTGGTAAAGAAGGACAATGGACTATTGATTTCAAAAAGGTGAGTAAGATCAAATTTAATCGTTCATAGATTGATCTTGACACAATGAATTCTTTGTAATCAATCCTTCTTCTCATCATCTCGAGTCGATTTATAATCGAATAGGAAGGAAAAGTCTATAAAGGACCAGCCAAGCCTAAGGCAGATGTAATCATCAATATGCAAGACAAGGTGTTCAAAGACCTTGCCGACGGTAAACTGAATGGGCAAAAAGCCTTTATGAGGTCAGGCAGATTTCATCACTCTGTTCCGATCATGAATCGATTGAATCTCACACATGGATCTGATTGTAGTGGTCAACTCAAGGTTAAGGGAAACATGATGCTTGCTACAAAACTCGATGTGCTTCTTAAAGGTGCTAAAGCGAAGCTCTGAAGCTCCGCAGGCTGTACTTGCGTAGAGATTCTTAGGGTTCCAAGCTGAACACGATTCAGTAATTTGTCAGTGCTTCAAATAGTTATGCAAACCTTTTATACCTTAGCTCACCATGCAAAAACCACAATCAATCCATTGTTAGGCGATATGTGCTGCGATTCACACGATTTTGGCTACACAAAATTTGTACATCGCTTTGCCCTGGACCAATTATTCATTAGTCTGTTTTACATAAGTTTATATTTTGCTACATGGCACACAAGGGTTGATTGGGTCCAATTGTAAGACAGTGTGTTTTAATATTTTGACTTGCTGTCAGTGAAAGAGGAATCTGTTTCTTTGTGTGAACCAAAATCTGGGGTGCTTGAGATAGCCCAGATCTTTGTCTGAAAGGAAGAGATAAAACATGGGATGATGCAAAATTATACTGTAAAGCAGATGTCACTGAATGAAGTCTACAACTGCCAGTGCCTAACATCTGCTTTGTCAGAAGCAGTGCAGGACCACACATTAAGGCAGCCCTGAAGAAAGTAGCTGATTGCACCTGGCAGGTGAAACATTTACTGCAAAATATATGTGCCAGGCTTTTATCACCTGTACATACATAGGGGGGCTGTGAAGAGAGTGGGGAAAGGTTGCAGAAAATTATGTACATAGGAAGGTTCAAGTGGGCTTACTCAACCCAATATCAAACAATGAAATAACTGTGTCATGATGTTGCAGAGATATGGGGAGTAAGTGACCACATTAGATCCTGTCTGATGAGGGATACTTGAAAGATTTTTGAAGACTTTCAATTGCAACCTACTTTGCACAATGAAGGAGTCTATAAATTTGAAAGAAACACTGAGTCCTGAGTCCTGAACTATGAGTTCAAGATCTGAATGGTGTTTATCCCTAAGATTGACCTTGAAATCAAAATTAAAGAGAAAGATTTGAATTATGAAAGATGAATCATCTAAAGGAGATAAGACTGTGAAATCACTCAACTTCTTAGGATTTTTTTGTTGTTGTATGATCATGATTGCCATGTACCAATCAATTAAATCCTGAAATTCAAAACTTGATTGAAGATCCAAAAACCAATAATATGTATACAAATAGTTGGAAGTCATATGACATATCTGAGAAGATATCAAAATTAAACAAACAATAAGGGTATGCAAAGCAACCATGTGGCCACTGGTCCTACATATACTGTAGCAGAAAATAGAAATTTAGATTTTTTGAAAACCATTTACCTAATGGCAGAAGTTATTCTTTTTACATACTCTTCCTCCATTCTGCTTTTGGTTGCCAACAAACAGCAGCCAATCTGTTACCAATATTTCAATTCTCAAGCCCCATATTCTGGCAAAGATCATTCCCAAGATATTTCTTGAGACTTGAATGAGCCCCGTAGTCATTTCATCCTTTGGACTAACACAAGCCATGGTGTGGTAGATGAAGAGAGATGCCAATCAATGAAAAAAGTATGAAGGGTTCCTCAAAGGCCTTTGGGCCAAAACATAGTTTTTCCCTTACCAAAAAAACTCTACTTCCACATTTTGCTACATAAGTAGTGCAACATACTTGCTTTGAGCTAAATGAATGAAGTCCCCATTCTATTTGGCTTTCAGTGATGGTGACTGCAAGGCTGACATCTTCACTATGTGCATAACAGTTTATATAATTAATGAAAGTGACATGATTTCAATAAAGAGCTATATCAAAGGAGTTCAAAAATGGTCCTTGATTTCAACCAAAGCTTTCCTGAATCCTTGGCCAAGGGGTAGCTGGAGTGCTGCAAAGAAGTAGGAGCATGTATTGTTGATACATATGTGCCATGGTGAGCCAAGAACAGGCCACAGCTCTGAGTTGATTGACATCTGTCCTATAACATTTAGTTTTGCAATGATACTTTCATGTTAAGAAAATCACAATACTATTACACCACAATTGGGCTCTACTTCTGAAAAGTGGTTAGGCAGGAGCCTGGAGGGAGGTTTGAAGGGATTTCTCCAAGGGGTCTCCAACATACACTGTGCAGACCTTAGAGAGGACCAGTAAACATCCAATCAAGGATTTCCTGCAGAAAAGAATGAAGAATAAACTTACCCCCAAAGAGCCAGCTTTTGGGTACATTAGGACCTTTTGAAGGTGATTCAAAAGCTTTTATATAACTCTTATGAACTTACTTGTGATTTGACTTCATTTCAGTACATA
>MWRK01018367.1:0-10700 GCA_002157035.1 Melampsora medusae f. sp. deltoidis
ATTCTGATAGTTCTGATCTCCAGCGTATGAATGAATCAATAAAAATTAAAAATTATTCGAAAAACTGAACCTTGCAAAGTCCCACGCAGTCAGCTGAGGGGTGTCGCGAGCACATGGTCGCGAGCGACAGCTGACTGCGTGGGACTTTATAAAGTTTATCGAAAAACGCAAAACAACCAGAACTAGAAAACCAAATCACACTGTCACGACTCACATCCCGATCTTGCAGAGGATTTGAAGAGAGAGAAAAAGAGAAAGAGTGTGCGCGTGAAAGTGAAAAGAAAGAAAGTCAGTGCAAAGACTCATTCAATCGATCTTCCAAACTCTATTTTCATATCCTCATCTGTTTGTTATTTTTGGAACTTATCATTAAAACAAGTCTCCTATCTTGCTTTGGAATTCACTCCATCCTCACAAAAATCCAAAGGTGTAGAGCCATTCATCCACTCAAACCATTTCTCTGAAGATCAAAGTCTGTTGTGAGTGAAGCTTGTTATACTGCATTTCTTTGAAAGACTCCTACCACATAGGAAGTCTCCCTGACGAAATACTCTTGATCTTTATTCACTAAATCAGACAAAATACGAAATCAAAAGATAAGAAAGATGACATCAATCAATGAATCAGATCCATTAACAGTCTTAATCTGTTTCACAAGTTTTGCAATCATGAATTTACTTTTAAGGAAGTTTTTCTCAAATGTGAAGAACCAACTTGATGAGCCATCATATTCACCTTCAACTTCACATTCTAGTTTACGTTCTGCTTCGACTTCAAGTTTACATTCAACTTCAAATCGATTTATAAAACCAAATCAATTTAATTCTTTCACATCTGCTTCTACTAAGTTTGGTCCTTCATATCAATATGATTAGTACGATTGATGAGTCAAATGGTTTTTCTTTGGATTGTTGTTTTCTTCCTTATCCGTTTCTTTAAATCTCGTGCCTCTTTCTTCGTTTTCTTTTTTTGACTCTTTCAAAGATACTCTATATATACATATCATTTTCTTTAGATATCGTTTTCATCTAAACTCAAATCGCTTGAACACGATATTGAATCACAAAATATCTCTCAATCTCAATTACTTCGTTGTTTGATTCTTTTGGTGTTTGTAACATTCTCATTCCTAGTCTTCTTTTTTTCGAATCGGATCTTTGTTTTGATGATGATGAAGTGTAGTTCTATTACATAGATTGCTTTGTATGATTGTATTGCATGTTTAGAAAATCCATCGAAGCTTGTTCGATTGACAGTGAAGACTCGAGTGAGAAGAATGAGTGGAATTATGGTGGAATTGGATTGTAGTATGTCTTTAAATCTAAGGACTTAAGATGTTCTTAAGTGCAATTCAGGAGGTTTAAGCTATGTAGTTTTGGGTTGAGAGAAAAGTCTACTTACTCCAGTGTCAGACTAAGTTCTACTTAAGGTAATTAGGAAAATAGAAGAATCGAAAGTTGAATTTACAAAATCAGATTGAATACCAAATCAAAACCATCAATCATTTAGCTCAGCAGAGCTCAGCACCCAGTCACTGATCAACAATCAGCTTGAGAAAAATAATTATGAACTCAACTTCAATCAATCAAGAACAGCAACAACAACAACCTTCTATTAACACCACCTCAAATCAAATCAATCTTATCGATATTCAAATGGTAAGTATCATTCTCATCATCATCATCAACACAGAAACATATCAAACCAATCAAATCTAATCTAATCACATTGCTTTCATTCAACAGTCAGACATCAATCAAAACCAATCAATATCTCAATCACCAACAATCTCAATCTCCCAATCACAATCAAACTCTCAATTACCAATCCAATCTACATCCACATCAAAACCCAATCAATTACCCAATCCAATCGGTCCAATCTGTTCCTTTGGTCCTCGATTAGCATTCACTTATTTCTCAAATCCGATTCCAGATCCAAACAAACTGAATGCTCAACCTAATACCGATACATATTGGTTTACAATCGATAGTCTTTTAGTTTACCTATCTTTCTTTCAGGTAGGTATCCCTTCTTCACAAATCTTATCAAATTCATTCGATCTTCAACTAAATCTTTTTTTGTTTTTCCTTTTTTGGGTCTTTAGGATACCGGTCCTTTAAATTGTGCTTGTCTTTATCGATTCTGTTTACATCTTCATGGTTTATTAGAAGATAGTCAATTAGAAGGAAGAAGGATCATCATGTATTCATCTCAAGATCCTGATAAACGTGCTAATTCGGCTTTACTGATGGCTTTATATTGTGTCAGTAGATGATCTTCTACAAAAATCGCGTCTGAATTTACTGATTTCGATTCTTACTTGAAATCGGATAAATTAGATGATCGTTCTGAGGTGGAGTCCAGCTGATTCGCTTCATCCGATCTCTCAACTACAAATCGTTCGTGTTTGTATTCTCATTCATGACGCCAATCTGATACTAATCTTTTCCTACATTCTTGATTTCCAACTCAAAGCAACCATTTAGAGACGCAGGTTATTCCCGAGCAGATTTTCAATTATCGATCCAAAATGTCTTATACGGTGTGAAAAGAGCGATTGATTTGCGATTATTAAAATTAGATGAATTTGATTTAAAAGAATATGAATGTTTTGAAAAAGTCGAAAATGGTGATTATAATTGGTTATCACCCCATTTCATTGCGTTTGCTTCACCTGTTGAACCTCAGGGTGGGAGGATTGGTAAAGCATTTAAAATGATTTTAGATCAATTTGAAAAGGTTGGGGTACGATTGGTGGTTAGGTTGAATAAGAAATTGTATGATGAAACTAGGTTTTTAGAAAGAGGGATTGCGCATAAAGAAAGTAAGTGATTGGCATCCTAATAATTGAAACAGTTTAGAGATGATCTGATGTTTTTTCGTATAGTGTATTTTGATGATGGAACTAATCCTACAATGGAAATGGTTAGAGAGTTTATCACGATGTGTGATCGAATCATTGAAGATGGTGGGGTTGTTGCTGTACATTGTAAAGCTGGATTAGGTAGGACTGGCACACTGATTGGAGCTTATCTGATTTACAAGTATTCATTTACGGCTGAAGAAGTGATTGGGTTTATGAGGATCATGAGACCTGGAACATGTGTTGGGTGAGTTCAAGATCCATTCTCCTTCTTTCTCTCGATTCTTTAGGTAGCTCATTCATTGATATATATTACTTTTGTATCAGACCTCAACAACATTTCTTATACGAAAACCAGATGACATGGATCAAATGGGCAGCTCGAGACGAATTATTGGCCGAACAAGAATCTCAAATCAGTCCAAGTAAAACCGAAAGACCGATCACCCCACCACCTGAGAACAATAATCCAATAGCAGTAGCCACTCAAACACCCACACCCTCAGCTCAAACCTCACCCACTAGACCACTTACTGTCCCTGGTCAACCTAGAAAAACACCAGGAGCTAAAGGCCGACATATGGTGGCTGCACCTGAGACACGTAATTCGATTGGGATGAGTCAAGATGCAGATCAGTTGATTGATTCACCTAAAGGAAGCTCATCAACACAAGTAGTTAAGAACCTGATTGAGACTGAAGAAGAAATGGAAAGAGAAGTTGATATGGAAGATTGCGAAATGAGTTCGATACCACCACCACCACCACCTCAACCTAAACTTACAGCAAGATCACCAATATCCAAACCGAATCAAGTTTCAATACCTCCTAACTCAATCGTATCACCTGTCAAGAATTCTACAAATCAAACTAAATCAAATAAACCGATCCAGAGTGGAAAAGGGATGAAATTACCCAACAATGAAGGTATGAGAACACGACCTAAACCTAGACCTGCATCAGCATTATCATGTCATCCAAGAACGACGAGCAATACAACGAATAAAACAAATGGACAGGATAGTAATGGACCTGTACTTGAAGGCTTTAGAAGATCAAAAGCTGTGAAAGATTTAGGCACGTTATTTGAAGGATTAGCGAAAGAAAAAGAAACCGAAAAGGTGACTCGATATAATTTGAGAGGGACAGGAGGAGGAGGAGGGAATGGGATGAATGGATCGCCAAGTAAGTTACCCACCAGGGTGGTGAATGGTCAGAGTCAGAGTCAGAATCAGAATAAGAAACGGTTACCTATGATTTTACACTCTAAGAATGAGATTAGAGGTGGACTTGGGGTCAATGGTGGGGCTTCTGGGTCTGCTACGGGTGGGAATGGTGGGAATGGTAGAAGTGTGAGAAGAAGAAGAAGTTCATTGGGTGTAACTGATGTATTGGCTTGATACCATTACCATTCTTTTTTCTAATAACTATATATGGGAGGAAAAATTGATGAAAATTCTTTTTTTTGGGAAAGAAAAATGTGGTTTGGGGTGGTTTGGGGTGGGGTAGGGTGTTTGGTTGTTTGATTGTTTGATTGTTTGATTGTTTTTTGGGTGTTGAAATCTTTTTCTTCTCTTCTTTTTTTTGCTAGGATTATTTTTATTATTTTTCATTTTTCATTTCTCATTATAATTTTGTAATTTTTTTTTGATTGATTGATTGAAAGAGATGAACAAGAAGAAGGAGAAGACAAAAAATTGTTTTAGTAATATATCATCTTTTTTTTCATTTCTGAAGGATATATATATATATTATTTTTTGATATCATTAGAATTTATGATTGGGGTTTCTTGAGATGGAATTTTGGTTGTGAATTGTGATAGATAGATTTATTGTTTTGAGTGATTTTGAAATTGAATTTTCTTGGTTTGTGAATGGATTGGGTGAGTGAGAGTGAGAGTGAGAGTGATATCCGGTCCGAAGCTGAACGCGACTTGGGAGATTAGATTTTCAATTTCGATCACTACATAATCCAGATCAGTACCAACAACAACGCCAGAGTGAAGGTGAATGTGAATGTGAAGAGAAATAGAAATAGAAATAGAATGATGTCAATGAGTACAAATCAAATCGAATCAAACCAAACTAATCAAACTAATCAAACTCAATCAAATCAAACTCAATCAAATCAAAATCAAAATCAAGAAGAAACAAATCAACAAATAGAAATTCAAGTAGAAGAAGAAAATCAAGAAATCAATCAAACCCAATCAGAACAGAATCAACCAGAACAAAATCAAGAAGAAAAGATTCAAGTAGAACAGAATCCAATAGATATACTAGATCAAAACCAATTCAATCATCAATTTGAAGAAAATCAAAACCATACAAGAACAAGGACAAGAACAAGAACAAGAACAAGAACTGTGACTGAAACTTATGTTCATTCAGCTAGAATCGAACGTAATTTATTAAATGATGAATTACCACCAAGGTAAATAGAAATTCAAACCGAATTGAGAGATCCAAGAAGAACAACTGATTTTCAGATGGATTCGAATTCCAATAGATCACAAACTGCTGTAGCTTATTCTTCACAACAAATCTTAGCTACTGCCATCCGACCCGATCCAGAATCATCCACTCAAGCTAGTTTAAACATCATCAGGATCGGATTCTCAATCTTACCTATCAACAAACGAAAGACCCCATCATGGTATTTCACCCTCCCATCCCCATCCATACCTCCGTACAAAAACCGACCTTCGTATCGGAAATCATACCAACCCTTGGTACGAGCGGAAGTGGATTTGCTTTTGTTTTCGAATGATGGGATGTATCTTTTGGTTTGTAGTCATACTAGTTCTACGTTTCATGATTTAGGTCATTTGAGAATCTCCGTACTGGTTCAGTCTCATTCTCAAGTGGATTTATGGACCTTAGGGTTTGATGAAGTGGTTTGTGATTGGAGTGTTAGACCGGTTTTGGATCATGAACCACTTGAACCTCATATCAAAAGAGTCTTAAAAGCTAGGTTCTTAGGTGAACCTAGAAAGGTTGGTTTGTTTCTGGTTTGGGATTCTGAAGGTTTAAAATGAGTTGATTGGGTTTTGGTTTGTCTTTTTCAGTGGTCGATTGATTGTTTGAATGAAAATTCGGATCAAGATGGGATTCCAGTTGGCACTTCGAATCTCAAACTGAGTAAACCTAAAAAGAATTGTGGAAGTTTGATTGATAATGCTTGTCAAGGTAAAGCACCAACTGTGATCATGGTCTTGAATACCAACGAGGTAAGAGTTCTTTTGGACTGAGAAAAATATATGGATGAAATCACTTGTTGACTTTGAGTAGATCTTTGTGATTCATTTACCATTTCGTCAAAGCAATTTACCACCACATGTACTTTTAGCACCATTAGGAAGTTCCACCATAGCTTCTGGACCATTACATTTGATACCAACCCCAGGATCGAACCGATCAGATCGAAAACGGACTATCACCAATGATTCAGAAAGAAGATCATCCGAAGAACCGATCACGAAACCTTTATCCACAGTACCCAATTTACCGAAAAATGTAGGATTAGGATTCATGCTTGATTCAGAACCGTTTCCGATGAATCATAATCAAATCAATTTATCAAGTTTTCCATCATTAGAACCACCAGTTCAATCAAGATTCAGCCATCCATCTTTTTCAGAAATCCCATTACTGATGACCGAGAAAGCTAATGGAGAAAAAACCGTTCAATTTAATCCTAATGGATTTAATCAATTCGAATCCATGATTAACGATTTCAGATCCAATCGAAAAGAAATCACAATCGCTTCGATTGGATTTCCTACTACATCTAATCTTGCTTTACAAGAAGAAGGAGTTTCAGATGTGATGGATTCGGTGATCTTGATCGGGTTTCAAAGTCGGACTAAACCGATCATTCCTTCACCTGTTAAACAAGTGATCTTACCTGATCTTCCAAAAGATTCGAGCGGAACTCATCATGGGTCTAATGATGAGGGTGATGATGAGATTGGAGATTATATTACTGGTTTGGGTGAACTTGATGAAGCGTTTATAGAAGATGAAAAAAAGATGAAGCCTCGAAGTCAACCGAATAAAGGATTAGGATTAGGATTAGGACTTGGAATGGGGATGAGACTGGGGATGGGGATGGGATTGGGATTGGGGATGGAAATGGAAATGGAAAATGAAGAAATCGAAAATCAAGAAAGAAGAAGGAAATCAAAGATTGAAGTGATTAAGAATCTTAAACAACAACAACAACATCAACATCAAAGTAAAAAACGAAAACGGTATGAACCTTTGTTTGGGATTGATGAAAGTGAAGATTTAGCTGGTGCAGGAAATCAAACGAGGTTCGGATTGATTGAATTTGTTGAAGTGTTTGTAGATTTCGAACATGGGATTATACCTAGTTTGTCATTCTTTTTCGATCTTTCGAATTTCCAAATCCAAAAAGTAAAAAGTTGAATTGAATTAATTTTGTTTTGTTGGGTTTTGATTAGCGATTTCATTACAACCTTTACCTTCTTTACCTATACTAGATCCAGCAGAATCGAATGAAGAGATCCAAATCAAATTAAAATCCATCGAATTCTTAGAACTTAATCATTTCTCTCTCCCAACATCACCATCAGAGATGAGTTGTAGACCTGAATTAGGATTAGTGATAGGTTATTCTAGGGAAGATTTTAGTCAGGTGGATCGATTAGAGACTTGGAAGATTAGGTTTTGTAGATCCGAACTTTCGAATGGGTTTTTGGGATTAGAGTGTTTTGGGGGGAATGGAAGTGGTGGTGGGAGTGGGAGTGGGAATCAGAGGATTGAAGTCGATCCTGAAACTACCCTACGTGGACCAGAAGAATGGGTAAGCGTTTTTCATCTTCTTGTTGATGAGTTTTGAGAAATTTAAAGAAAGCTTCTGTGGTGGGTTTGATAGTGTTTTGTTAGATCATTGAAAAAAGAATTCAAGATTGGAGAAAAGATTAAACGATTGGTTCCGAATTGGAAAGGGAAAAATGAAAGTTTTTTGTGTGTTATATCAAAAGGAGTTGATGATGAAGAAGAAGAAATGAGATTCAATTCTCAAGATGAGATTGCGTTTAGTGATCTTTATGAAGATCATAGATTCGAATGTTTGGTTTTGGATAAGTAAGTTTTCTAATCAAGTGGGTTTTTCCATTTCTGATATAATGTTGATGATATGATGGGTTTTTTAGACGAGATCTTTCGGAAGTGGTGGGTAGGAGATCATTGAGGATGACGGAAAGTGAGGCTAAACAACTTATTGTTTCCTATCATGGTACTTTAACTTTATCAATTGATCGGGATGGGAAAGTAAGAGCATTACCCTTAAGTTCGTCGGATTTTAAAATCTCTTTGTGATTTCTAAGAAAAAAATGATCTGATCATATAAATTAAATTGATTTTCTTGAAAAACACACATATAAAATAGTAACAGAAGAAGAAAACATCACCATCATTAAATTAATGTTAAGTTCAGTGTTGAATAAAGAAAGGATAGATGAAATTGTGAAGATTGTGACTGAGAATGGAAAGTTAAGATCGGATGAAAAGTTAAATGAAATGTTTAGATCGATTGAAGATTATTTGGGGTTTGAAAATCATTCTAGTGATGAAGATGTTGGAAAGAATTGGAATTCAGAATCCAATTCTAGGTTTTCTAATTGGTTAAACTTAGGATTAGATCTTTGGAGGTTAGACGTTCTGTTCTTTTTTTCAATTTGTTCTTTTTTGAATAAGATATTCTGGAATATTGATTGGTTTTTTGTGTGGGGGGGGGAATTTGATTAGTGCTCTTGATGGATATGAACGGGTTGCTGAGATTGGATTTCTTATTAGACAAATGCAAGTGATGTTAAAGATTGGAATCACTTTAAGAAATGAAATTTTTGGACGTGAGTTTTTTTGATTAATCACCAAACTTTCAAAAGAAAGAGAAATGATTGAAGTGTTTGTTTTGAGGATTTGTTTAGGTTCGGTTTGGCAATTGTTGAGTATTACTAAATGGTTTGTGAATTTATGTGAAAGGATTTATGATTCTGTTACGCCTGGTTAGGTTTTTTTCGACTTCTTCAGTTAAATAAACCAAGAATGTAAGAGAAAGTTAAATTGATAAGATGTTTTTTTCTTCGAACTTCACTTTTCAGATTCAAAGAATCGACATTTATCAATTTTGATCACAAACACTTCAACGGTCTTTAATTTATTAAAACTCGGGATGTTAATCACATCCATCATAACAGCCTTGAACCATCCGAAATCGATACCCAGTTTGATGAACCGATCCTTACCGAAATTCAAAGGGATTCATGAAATGAATTCACAGGAAGAAATCGAATTGGGTCAAAAGATCTTTAAAGAATATTCCGAGAATCAAATCTCGATTTCTATTGATGGTTGGATTAAGATTTTGAGAGAGATTGGAAAGATTGTTTTGATTGAAGAAAACTTTATGAATGGTGGTAACAAAGGTAAAACCAAACTAATCATTTTTTTTGAAATTTGAAAGTCTTGATTTTTTTTTTGATTGATTGATTTTTTTGTTTATATAGGTGGAATTAAGAAATCTACAGATGGGTTTATGATTCCATTAGATGGAATCAATGAAACCAAAATCCAAGAATCGATTGAAAAATTCAAAAAAATTAAAGAAAGTTTTCCAACCCCAATCATGAAAGAAAGAAGATCAACAAAAACAGATGGTCCTCCGATGGGATTAATAGTAGTAGGAGAGATTGATTTACTTAGATTGATTAAGATCAAATCATTTGGTGAAGGAAGAATCAGGAAATGTAGTAAATGTGGACATCGATCGATTGAAAGTTTAGGTGAATATCAAAAAAGTTTATCGTCCTCCGATGATCGTGATCATCATCATCATCATCATCATCAAGATATCGAAAAGTTTGATCGGATGGTTTGTGTACTTGAGATCGAATTTCTTTTGGTTTTTGTGGAGTTTTTTAAGATTTGTATTTGTGATGGGTTTTGGATGACTGATTTTTAATGATTACTACATAGTACATACACTACACTACATACTACATAATATATGAGGGATTTTGTATGGTTTATTGAATCGTGATTTTGTCATTCATTTGTGGGTTGGTCATGATGTGATTGGATTTTTATGTTTTAAGGCAAAATTCTCGTGTATTGTACATATAAAGACAATAAAAATTGTCTGTTGAGGATTAATGATCAGGAGTTGACGGTTTAAGAACTTTGATCCTATTAATACTGTGTGATGTAGTTTACATTCCCTTGCTTGGTACTGACACTGTTGATTTGGCAATGGTGGATCAGAAGTGAGTTTTATGGAATCTGGCAATCCTTGCAGACCGCTTGGCCCTGGGTTTGTCAAGTGCAAAAAACTTTTCCTCGCGTGTTTTGTTCAGCGCTGCCAGAATACAAGTTATATTCCCTCTTATGGCCTCCTTGCGAATTTACCTCTGATGACTTCCTTAAACAGTTCACAAATGCTATCACACCAGTCTTTCAGCCATTCCAAACCATGATCATCATCATCATCAACCAGAGCTACAGTAAGTATAATTCACAATGCCAAGGTCAGTGATGAATCTCATCTGGCTCTTACACAACTCTCTGTGTAAGCACATCAACGTACGTGCTTATTGGGGACGGACATGGTGAACCTAATTGACCTCTTTGCAATCGTTGGTATTAATCTACACGCTCTCTTGAGTTTAGATACATATCTCGAATCTCTTCAATGAGCATGGTCTTGTTGGTAAGCTCTTACACAATCTTGTTGATGATTTACTCTCAAAACACACACTACAAAAAAGATAACATTTTCTGGGCAGAAAACATAAATATTGATATACAAA
>KZ138638.1:0-19901 GCA_002157035.1 Melampsora medusae f. sp. deltoidis
CATATGAAAACAAAAGAAGAACAGATAGTACTACAATACAAAATAAACTTGAAGCAAATTTAAGGTGAAAGTAGAAATTGATTATGAGATTTAAAGCGTGATTTATATTGAATAACTTTCCTAGAAAGAAAAAAAGGTAACAACTGAGAAATACGGAGTAGAAGAACCAAAGAGGGAGTACCACAAAAAATGAACGCTAGAAGTAAAGAAGAGAGAGAGAAATCAAGATTATTTTGTGTCCTCTAATGAAAATTCTAATCTTTTCATCAAACGATGAACAGTAATCAAACAGGTATGATCGATCGACTTTAAAAATTTAGATACCAAACTAGAAGTCACTCTGATGGATTTATCAACTCTGTTAAATTCTTGACCATTTGCACCAAATTGATGATTCTTAATCACTTTCATTCGAAGAGAAGTCTTGAAGCTTTTATTCAGTCCAACACCACGATTTGAAACTAATAAAGTAAGTGCTCCCAATATTGGTAGTAACTCCCGACATTGACTTTGAAGTTTCCTTAAGAATAAATTCAGTTGATAAGATGATTGGACTATATCTACACATTGATCAATTAAATCATAAAACTCATTATCTACTTCATAATTACTGTGCTTGTCTTGATGATTTGCTAAGATAGGTTTTGAACTTGCTAAACTTGCCATCAATTCTGTGTCTGCCCAATATATAAAATCTTTCAAAACTCGGCGTAGAACTTTTGTTTTGTTCATTAATGTTCCTGCTAAATTTAAGCTTTGTTTTGCGATTGGACGAATTCTGTGAAGATTCAAAGATAAAGTATGTTTGGCGGTCAGTTGAGGGCTTTTCGAGTGGATCAAGTCACAAAGCAGAAGAAAATGCAAAGGTGAGTGACATACGATCTAGGTTCAGCATGAGTTGATGAGACTTTGGGATTTTCTTGAAGTAAATGAAGACGACGACGAAGGCTTTTGAGAGAGTTGGAAAGCTTATGAGTAGGTCGAATGAAATCATTATCCAAGAGTTGTAAAATCGATAATAGTTGATCAAGTCCTTCATTGACAGTATCGATAGGGTTCACCTCAGCAAATGTGAAGGATGATTGGTTAATGGAATATGAAAAGTTTAGATCTATTATCCTAGAGTGTATGTTGAGAAGTGGATTGACTATAGAAAGGATTAGACTATTTAAATTATCTGAGGTTCGAATCGTCTGATCGGCTTTTAATGTCAAGAGTGTATCATATGACGGAGAAAGCGAAGGAGAAGTGATCTGAGTGTTCATTGTAGTAAGGTAAAGATGAGGGAATATGAACTCAGTTGAAACGTGGAAGTGGTGAATGGTAAAAATTTGTTGGATGGGTGGAATGAAGAAATTGAGGAATATGGAAGGTAGATATGACTTTTATAATCTAAACTGCAGTGACTCTCAGACTCTGCCCGCGGAGTGTTAATGTTGATGCTGCAGCTGAGAGATGATCAGAACTGAGGTTGAGATACATACAAGTTTGAAATCACTTAACCTGATCAACTTTGATTTGATCAAATAAGCTGATCAACACTCAGTCTCAACTTGTCAAGAGTACACTCACTCACTCACTCAGTGCTCACTATTCAAGATAAAAGGAGAAAAAGAAATATCCAAACTCGGTCGATGATTCCTTGTTGATTTACATGTCAACTCACACACTCAATTCAAATCAACAGCATATCCCAATCCCTACTCAAACCCAGCGAAATCTTACAAACGAAGAAGAAAAAAAAATCACCCAACCAATCACTCGTATCGAACAGTTGAAAGTCGCCCCGGGGGGTTTTTCTAGAGGCGCAAGAGAAGCGGAGTGAGACGGGTGAACAACAAAGAAAATGCATATATGCATACACACATACATATAATCTATCACCGGTCAGTTTACCCTTAACAGGCTGCCGAGGTGAAGAAAGTAAAGGAAAGCTTGCAGTGGGCTTTGAAAAAATCGGGCTTGACGAACGAGCGACGACAGTCGTATGATGTCGAATTTCCTCTTTTGGTCTTTCTATGTAGCACATCATCATTCGATTCGATATGTCAGCTGATTAACGATGTCATCATTAAACCCACCACAGCCACCACGGCACCACCTTGCTGCAGCTACCCCACACCAGCTGAGTTTGAAGCCAACTTGAGCCAGCTTACTATTTCTTGCAGATTAGCTGCGATGCACAGAACTAGTGGTGATTCCAGAGGACTGATCAAACTTCATAATGAAAGACAGATAGACAACTTTCCAAGCTCATTCACTTCTCCCATCGATTCTCATATCGATCCTATACTCCATGAGCACAAATCAGCCTGACTCCATCATCTCAATCGAGCCCTTTCACTGGAATCAGTAGCGCCCAAGATTTAGTTGGGCGTCATGAGAGTTTGTAACATGCATACATTTGTTTTGATCAAATTATTTGGATGAATTCACACTCGCCTTGGCCACTTAAGCACTTGAGTTTGAATAGAATACCCTTCAAGAATGCCCTTGAAAGCCTCTTCCAAAGGGAGCTCTTCAAAATATTTGATCCTAAAAGAACGATTATCAATAAAGTAAGCCCTTACCTCGATAAAAAGACTTTCTCGATTTGGTACATCGGACTTGCTAAAGTTAAATATAAAGTGTTAAAGAATGCAACGTTCAGCTTTACATACTTCAACTTTAGCTCCTGTCTTATGCCCTACCTCAATTGATTTAGATAGGAGATGCCTATTTTATGCGCACGAAAGAGGGGAAAGAGAGAAGCATGATAAATAAAAACGTTCAACTATGGTGAACCGAACGTGAACATTGCGGTCGTTCATCTTAATTTCCGCCTCGGGCACCTGTTCTTAGGTCAATCTCCCCGCTCTTTGTCATCAAAACAACGTATTGTTTAAGCGTTCTTCATCACAAAACGGCTCTTTTTAGCTTCTACAATAGCATAAATGCGTATCGTCGCTTCAGTTGACTTAGGAACTACGCCCACGTTGACGCCTATGACTACAGGGGCAGTTGGATTACGCCCAGTTGAAGTTCATGCATGTTGATATCTTTTAAAGAAGTTGGAAGCCTACATATCTTTTCTTTTTTTTTGTCTGCTTTTTGCTATTGCCACTCCGTTGTGATTCCACACTCTGGAGGACCTGTTTTTGCTTGCCTCATGGTTTAGTTGCATTACATAGGGCTTCATTTTATTCACGATACTTGACAGCCTGCGTAAGCTTTCGTCATTTCCTTTCCTGATGCTTGATTTCTCATAGGTAGTGCGCATCACAATTCTCGATGGTGGTGTGCTTGTGCAGACAAGGAGTCAAGTGAGATGAGAGCTCAAGCGTCAATGTGCCCCCTTGTTGAGGACGACGGGAGCATTACGGTTTTTTCAGGACGTTAGGCAGATGATTGACTGTAGTTTAGTCAGCTTGTATGATGCCATGAAGACAAAGATAGCTAAGCGATATAAACTTTGATCTCTCAAAGTTCAAAAATCCCTCGCTTAGAAGCTCCCGATAGTTTCAATGCGCTACCAAAGGAACATACGGCAAGTATGTTTAGAAGCATTATTCAATTAAAACCCAAAGATCATGAATAGCCGAGTAATGTAAAGCCAGAAGTACAACACCGATATCCAGAAAAAAAACTATGGAAGAATGAGAAAGGTACAAGCGAAGAAAGGTGAAAGGAAGCACATGAACGCTGTTTAAACTTCCTGTGAAGCTTTGCCAGCTTTGGGAGTAGCAGTTTTTGATTTGGCGGGTAAGAGTTCACCGTGGACTATGAGGAAAAGATCACCAGTCAGATGAGATGCAGGTGAGGGTAAAACCGTGGATCTGAAACTCACTATGAGGAAGAACACCACCCTGGGAGATGACGACGTGGCCGAGGAGTCGGTTCAATTCTTCGTCGTTCTGATAGGGAAGGTGGGTAAGCATTTAGGTCAACGAGAAAATGCAAGTCAAGTGAGAAGCGTACTCGGATGGCAAGTTGAAGGTGACGAGGAATGATTCGAGATTTCTTGTTATCCCGAGCAGCGTTACCAGCCAATTCAAGAATCTCGGCTGCTAGGTACTCAAGAACAGCGGCGAGGTAAACTGTAGCAAATGGTGAGTGTTAGTATGAGACAGGGTATGTACAGTGTCGAAGGGGATGAGGAACACACCAGGTGCACCAGCTCCAATTCGTTGAGCATAGTGACCCTTTCGTAAGTGTCGGTGAATACGACCAACAGGGAATTGAAGACCGGCTTTGGCAGAGCGAGATTGAGAGGTAGATTTTTCACCACCGGCTTTGCCACCTTTGCCGCCTGAAGACATTTTGTTTTAGAAGTGTTTTGGGGGGTGGGAAAAGGTTGGTAGGGTTGTGAGGTGTGTTGAGTACTGTAGTGTGGTTTGATGGAGTTGTGGATGATGGAGGGGACAAGGACAAGACTCTGGGAGTATTTATATCATACCGAGTTAGGGAGTTTGAAGGTAAAATGAGCAGGTGCAAGACAAAGACGTGATGCTGAGCAAGTCACCTGCGGGCAATCTCTAAGGGTGGGACGGACAACAATTCATGACAACGATTTTACAATGGGTTGCTATGATGAACGAGAGCCAATCAAAACGCGTCAGATTGTATGCGACGCGTCCGCCGGGATTTCCGCGCCCGAGTTACAATTTGATATCACGCGTTAATCCCGGCTATGAGAGTGGCGCGTGACGACGCGTTTCACTCTTGACCGTGACCAAAGGCGATCTTGACCTTCTCGTCTTTCGTTTCCTCGTCACCTCTGACGCACCTATATAAAGATAGTAAACCTTCCGTCTCTCCCACCTCACCACTCATAACTCTCATCATCAATCAATAACTCAGCTACTACTTTACTACACGACATACCACATTCACAACCAACCTTCTTCAACTTAATCTCTAACCTTCTTCAACATGCCACCAAAATCCACTGCTGCCGAGAAGAAGCCTGCTTCTACTGCATCAAAAGCTCCTGCCAGCAAAGCCCCTGTTTCCGATAAGAAAGCCGGCAAGAAGGCTCCTAAGCCAGCTGCCGAGGGTGACAAAAAGAAGCGACGAACGAAGCGAAAAGAAACCTAGTCAGTTTACCATTTTTTACCTCTATTCCCTAATTCGATGCTGATAGAATTGGTTCTATAGTGGTATCTACATTTACAAGGTTCTCAAACAAGTTCATCCCGACACTGGTATCTCCAACAAGGCCATGTTGATTCTCAACTCATTTGTCAATGATATCTTCGAACGTATTGCTGGTGAGGCTTCCAAACTCGCACAGTACAACAAGAAATCAACCATCTCATCTCGAGAGGTAAGCGTCCCTTTTCTTTGCGCATTGATTACCTTGCTCTTCAGCCAGCTGACTTTACATCCTACTACTTACAGATCCAGACCGCTGTTCGTCTCATTCTTCCTGGTGAACTCTCAAAACACGCCATCTCTGAAGGAACTAGTAAGTCACTTTCTCTCCACTTTCTCTTCACCTTGAAAAGCTTTGCTGACCAATCTCTTCTTTTCTTACTCTTGCAGAGGGTGTCACGAAGTACTCTTCAAGCAAATGATTCTCAACATCATTGACTTCATATTCATATTTCTTTACGTTTTGTTTTAATGATCATTGTTCTTTTCACCTTTTGGTTTTCCTGTGGTTGTTTTTCTCTACCGCATCTGAGCTGTTCTTGCTGTAAACTAAAAAAACACGATCAAGTTGTATTCCTTGGTTTTGAATATTCATATTATTTTCTTATACATATTCATTATATTCCTCATGACGGCTTTTTGAGCAAGGGAATGAAGATATGCTACATATTAACTGAGACCAGCAGACCAAGCTGCGTTTAGCTTATGAGCCATTCTAACCGCGTCATACCCCGTTACCACTATTTGCTCAAGTGACGGACTTTGAAAACGTCCAGTTCGATTTGAATCGGTATTGTAGATCTCCTTGAGTTGTAGCTTCAAGGTAGATAGCAAGGAGAACGCCTCATTATTCACACTTTGACTGATGGCCTGTTGCTGCCTGGGCGCATAAACTCAAGCTTGGATAAAAATTTTCCCGCCCGCATACATCCTGGTATCTGATGACGACCCGACCCGGTACCTTGGCGTGTCGACTAACCTACCTGACCTCCCACGTTTTCCGACGAAACTTCGACTCCACGAACTCTTCCTGAATCCTACATATATATAATCCTAAATATATGATGAGCACAAAGTTGGTCACAGTTTGGATCTCGTCGACTGACTCCTACTCGGAGCGCAGGTTGTCTCCTCATCTTCTCATCTCGGCACTCAAGGTCAGTTCAAAAGAGAAAAAACACTTCATGAGAATTTATAAAATGGAACTTTGGTGGGTCTATCAATCCTGACTGTTCGGATCATCAGACCAAACTAGAACCGATCACAGGAATTCCGATCAACTCGCAAAAACTAGCTCTTAACCTCGTTCCCGGCCAATCTCACGCCACCCATTCGATCTTCTTGGATGATGATAGTCGCACATTGTTGGAATACGGAGTCCAAGAGGGCGCAACCATAGATGTAAGTTATGATCTCTTTATGGCTTGGGATTGATCATATCCTTTTACTCATTGGAAAGACGTGTCAAGAAATGACTACAATCAATCTGATTTTCTTTAGGTGATTGATACAGATCCAACATCTGCTTCTAAAGCAGGACAGTATAACGATGTTAGTGGGGTTGAAAAATTTGAGATAAGTCCAGAGGAATATGCCAAACGACGTGGTCAGTTTACCAATACCCAATTTCGTTAAAGAGCGATTTGATAACACGAATTCTTCAATTTTTAGATACTCTTAGAGCTTTTAAAGAACGTAACAAATTAGGACGATTTGCGGACGAAGCCAAAGACAATGAAGGTGAAAAGAGAGATATGGAGGAGGTTAAAAAAGATTTCAAGACACTATTTCCTTTAGGATCAAGATGTGAAGTTTCTGCATTGAACGGAACATCTGTATCAAGAGGTACGATACGATTTGTTGGACCGGTTGAATTCAACAAGACACATCCTTTTTGGATTGGAATCGAGTTGGATGAACCAGTAAGAAACCTGTCTTCATTTATCAAATCACTACCACCACTATCTGACAAATCATATCATTCTTCTTGATCTGTAGGATGGCAAGAACGATGGATCAGTGATGGGGGTCAGATATTTCACTTGTCAACCTTCTCATGGTACATTTGTTCAACCTCGTAGGGTTACAGTTGGTGATTTTCCAGCTCTCGATCCATTTGCTGATGAAGAGCTTTGAAAACCATTTGATGAAAGCTTTGATTAAAACTTTGTAAATAAGAGTATCCCAAACTATGCATGATAGTCCAAGGCTTATCAAAATATTATCATTTTAACAGCTCTACATTTATATCATTCTTTTGCTACATCACCAATTCTTATGGCAGCTTGATACAAGTCCTCAAACTTTCGCATCTTGACAGGACACATGCTCTTGCTAGTCAACATCTTCAACTGATCTAGCCTGGGATATTTGAACAAACTCCCCACTCAGCGCCTACGGACCTTTACATATGCTTGAAATCAGGAACATATCTGGATATATGACATATAACCAGAAGAGAAAGCTCCTGCGATATACCTACAATTAGGATGATATAAAGATGATACTGTTTACAATGATTATATGATACCCTTGAGATCTTTGTATAACACTGTGCTATCCTTGTTGAGGGAAAGAGAAGGTGTGTTCATTTCAGATTTGATGAACTCTCTTACATTCAGTTCTTCACCTTCCCAACATGAGAGTCTTACGATATTACTCTCAAACACAAATGATGCAAGGATTTGTGTTTGATAGTACTCCCAGAAGGCCTGTAGTGGGTGAGAAGTGTTGGAAGATATCTCCCTTTGCTTTTCTTCAACCTAAAATATTCATATCTTTCCATCTTCCTATTATTTTTTGAGCTTGGAAAACATTGCCGTCTATGTCACCTTATCATACAGAACATTCCCAGAAAAATCTGCCTTTCTTTTTGTCTTAAAGAGACTTTGGCGTACAGATTTTAGAACATGATTTATATTGATGGGATTGGGATGGATAAATTTCATAGAAATGATTCTGGATCATGATTCATCACCCTGGTTCATCCTTCCCCGACCTTGCCACAAGTCTAGCAAAAAACAAACACATGAAAAGCCAGGGACCTAAGGAAAATTTAGAGATGATGCCTCACGAGTCACTCTCAGGTAACCTTTCCCCCACCAAGTTCAACGTCCACTAATCTAATTTGGATCTCATTTTCTAGGCAAAAATTCCAAGAATTCAGTCATAGGTAGGATTCAAAGGGATTCACTCACCATTTCCATTTGATGGCTTTGAACTATAAAGTTTCAACAATTCCCTTGGTTCTAGTGATTGATGATGGGGGTTTTCCATGATTTTGTTCAAAGCAAAAGACTGACCAGGCCAAGGTATGGTATGTCATTGGAAATCAATTTTTGGTACAAGAAGGAATATTGAGTGCACACAAGGAATTTGATCAGGCAGGATCAGGCTGTTTGGAAGTCTGTTTGAGGTTCCTGAGCCATGTTAAGTGGCTATGTATGAATCTTTATGTTATGGTGTTTAAGTTGTTTTTGTATGTAAATATGTATGTATGTTACATGTGAACAGCTTCAGCCTTCGATCGTTCTTCTGTTCTTGTTCTTGAAGAGAGTGACAGTTCACCAAAGAACAACGGACACGATCAAGAACAAGAACTTTATCAGTTTCATCTTCATCATCAAACTCTGGTCTTTCTTATCTCTTACTTTACCTCCGTTCTCACAGTTATCAGCATCCTGAAGGGACTGTGCTGAATAATCGTAAAAGAAGAATCATTCAATTCTCATCACTTCCCTCGAGCAAGTCTCCTTTCATCCGGTTTCTCAAAACCATCCGAGGACTTCAGTCTTTCCTATCAACTACGAGCTTCGAGACTTGATATCAGCCTTTCACATTGTTCATCTTGTGGAATCAGGCTTGCATCTCTTCTTAATATCGTTACACGTCCAAGTAAGCCGACCCGGAGATTTGAATTCCCTTTGTTCCTATATCCAAGACGATTGCTGACGTATTCCATATCCCATTCAAACGTGATTTTTATTTATTCCGATTGAAGCGTCTTCAAACGCGCTATAAAGGCTCTCCTTTCGCACGACACTTTTACTGTCCATTCTGTGTCTAGCTATATTTTGAACGAGATGGAAGAACTCTTGAACCCAGCCGCGGACCCTGGCTTAATCGACCAAGTCGTCGAAGCTGCTTTTAACACGCAAGGACCCCAACAAAAAGAAGCCATGACGATTCTCACGCAGTTTCAAGAACAGCCTGATGCCTGGCAAAAAGTCCCCATCATCTTGGAATCAAGTAATTCACAGCAAGCTAAGGTCAGTTCCCCATCACCAATCTCGAACCTCTCGATACGATCAAATGCTGCTATACAAGGCTTACAACTTGTATGTCGGATCATCTACTGACTTGAATTAATGTATATCTTTGTAATGTCATAGTATATTGCCTTACAAATCATGGACAAAGTACGCTTTCATCTGGTGTCTATCTTAAAGGGGCTCCCTGTATCCTGTCCAGGAGGCTGATGTATTGGTAACTCAGTTGATCACCACGAGATGGAAGGCTTTACCAGAACCTCAGCGATCCGGTATCAAAGTAGGCAGATTTCGATGGTCTTTCCCTGACATCTGAGGGCGCCAGACTCACAATTCTCATTTTCAAAACCAGAACTTTATCGTAGGATATATTGTGAAAATGACGACCGACGATGTCCTTATGCGCAAAGACAAAGGCTTTATCAACAAGATGAATCTGATCTTGGTCCAGGTATGCTATTTCCCCTTTCATCTCAAGATGCTATCAATCGTGCAATTCTCTGAATTCTCTCGACATTGCCTGTGTCTAGATTCTTAAGCAAGAGTGGCCTCACAATTGGCCAGGCTTCATACCTGAAATCATCGCCTCGTCCCGCACTTCACTTTCCCTATGCGAGAACAACATGGTGATCTTGAAGTTGTTGTCCGAAGAGATCTTCGATTTTAGCGCCGAGCAAATGACTCAAGCCAAGACAAAAGCCATGAAAAATCAACTCTGTAATGAATTTGCGGATGTATTCCAGCTTTGCAAGTCCGTAGTCTGCCTTACCTGTCTTCTTATCCTCGAATTGAAGTTGAAGTCATTGGCTCGCTTTGCTTTTTAGTGAAATTTTGGAAAAGGCTACGAAACCTAGCTTGATCAGCGCCACTCTTCATACTCTATTGAGATTCCTCAATTGGATTCCTTTAGGATACATTTTTGAAACCAGCCTAATCGATCACCTGATCAATAAGGTAAGCTTGTTCAATGCACAAACATCATACATCATACATCATACATCATCATATGTGATTACTGACTTCAAGCGTTTCTCTATGTATGCGCTATGTCTGGCACGTTGATTCACTTCATCAGTATCTTGAAGAGCGTCAATACCGTAACATCACTCTAAGATGTCTCGCTGAGATTGGCTGTATACGTGACGCCGGTCCAGAGTACGATGCAAAATTTGTTTTACTCTTGACAATGGTGATGTCATCTGTCAATCGAATCTTACCGCCTGCCACAGATCTAAAGGCAATGTGGGATAACCAGCCACAATACGAGCAAGAATTTGTCATGGCATTGGCTGTTTTCTTGTGCAGTTTCCTGTTCAAGAATGCCAAATTGCTAGAGGTTGCTTCACAACATGAGCTGATGTGAGCTACATAGATGATTCCCTCGTAAATCAGGACTCCCAGCTCACTCGCGTTCTTCATATCATCAAATCTTTTAGGGTTAACGTTCATATGTATTTGGTCAAGATCTCGCAAGTTGACGATCGTGAATTATTCAAAGTCTGCTTGGAGTATTGGTCGAAATTAGTAAAGGAGCTGTATGATGAACAGCAATCGATTCCGACCGACATGGGTCCCTTGATGGGTATTGGCCTAAACTTAGGTGGAAGCGGAGGTGGCAATGGCTCTCATTTCGGAGGTGGTGAGATGCAAGGAAGAAAATTGCTATATCGTGACGTTTGCAGTAATTTGAGGCTAGTTTTCATCGAGAAGATGGTGAAACCTGAAGAAGTATGTCTATCCGTACTTTGTAATTCTGGCCCCTAAAGCCACATTCTTGATTATCTGGTCTGGCTAAACTGTGCAATTCGACGATTTGTAGGTTTTGGTTGTGGAGAACGATGAAGGTGAAGTAGTTCGTGAGTTTTTGAAAGAGACAGACACGATTGTGCTATACAAGGCCATGCGAGAGGTATTAGTCTACTTGACTCATTTAGATGTGAGTTTTCTTTATCTTCTGTCCTTCGCTTGCAGTTGGCCGTCTCATTAATGTTTGTCTTGACCACAGGTACCGGATACCGAAGACATCATGTTGACTAAGCTAGCTCGCCAAGTTGATGGCTCGGAATGGTCATGGAACAATTGTAACACATTGTGCTGGGCCATCGGATCTATTTCAGGGGCGATGAGTAAGTCTTCTTGATGATTGGATGCGTTATGTGCAAGTCTTGTCAAGCTGAACATCAATGCTCGTTCGCTTTACTTTTGCAACCATGCAGATGAAGAATCCGAAAAGCGATTCTTGGTCACTGTTATCAAGGATTTACTTGGCTTAACGGAACTCAAGCGAGGAAAGGATAACAAAGCTATTGTGGCCTCTGATATCATGTACATCGTTGGCCAATATCCTCGATTTTTGAAAGCACATTGGAAGTTCCTCAAAACAGTTGTGAACAAACTGTTTGAGTTCATGCACGAAACTCATGAAGGTCAGTCTTTCGAAGTTGGTTCTTGAAATCAATGACACCAATTGACTCGATCACTTTACCTACTTTGAATTATCAGGTGTACAGGATATGGCCTGCGATACGTTCATTAAGATCGCTCAAAAGTGCCGAAGACATTTTATCCAACAACAGGCTGGCGAAACGGAACCGTTTGTGGATGAGATCATCCGGAATCTAGACAAGATCACTGAGGATCTGTCGTCTCAACAGGTCAGTTGCTCTACTACTCCATATTCAACGCTTGCTAAAACCGCATCACCTCGCCTAGACTCATACTTTCTACGAAGCCGTCGGTCATATGATTGCCGCCCAGCCAAATCGACCAGTACAAGAACGCTTGATTGCAGGACTTATGCGAACGCCCAACACAGCGGTAAGCCTTTGTCTATACTCGTTGCTGTGAACATCAACTCTGACTTTTTGATTTGCTTGGGCTTGTAGTGGGATCGCTTGATGCAACAATCCGCTGCCAGCGTGGATGTATTGGCAAACCCAGAAAATATCAAGCTGCTTTCTAACATCCTGAAATGCAACGTCTCGGCCTGTGTCTCGATTGGTCCTTTTTTCCAACCTCAAATTGTTCGTATCTACATGGACATGCTCGGCCTCTATAAAGCGGTATCCGGAATCATCAGCGAGACAGTAGCCATTGAGGGAATCATTGCGACAAAAACTCCCAAAGTTCGTGGTCTCAGGACAATAAAAAAGGAGATCCTGAAATTAGTCGATACCCATATCCGTCGCGCTGAAGATCTTAACGGCTTGAATGACACACTTCTCCCTCCTCTCCTGGAGGCAGTCTTGGGAGATTACAACCGCAACATCCCGGCCGCAAGAGATGCCGAAGTCTTAAATGTGGTTTCCACGATCGTCACCCGGTTAGGGGTCAGTCAATCTTCCCTTTCGTTATAATTGGACTTATCTTCAGTAGACTCATCATCTCCTTGTCTGTCACAGCCTCTACTCACAGGAAAGGTTGCGGCAATTCTCGAACTGGTCTTTGAACCTACGCTTACCATGATCAACCAAGACTTTTCGGAATTTCCAGAACATCGTGTTGGGTTCTTCAAACTATTGCGAGCTATCAATGCCGGATGCTTCAGTGGTAAGTCTTGGACCTTTCCGCTTAGACAATTTTGAAGCTGAGTGACGGATGCGATTTGGCCCATCATAGCTTTGTTGGCGTTGGAGCCTGCAAGATTTAAATTGATGATGGATAGTGTCATTTGGGCTATCAAACATATCACTCGTGATATTGCTGATGTTGGTCTTGCGTGAGTGAATTCCCTTCGTCCTTCAGTATGAAGTCTATGACCGACAACTCAATTATCTCGTGCGTCGAACTTTAGCATATTGTTGGAACTGTTTGCCAATGTATCCCAGCAGACGGATCCTCAGACTGCCGCTGCATTCTTTCAACAATACTACATTGGTATTCTTCGTGATATCTTCTTTGTTCTTACAGATGCCGATCACAAGAGTGGTAAGCACGAAGAGCCCGTTACTATCGTCATCTCAAGAGGATCGCGTACTTACGAATCCTTTTTCTTAGGCTTCAAGGGACAGTCTCAGGTCCTCTCCAGAATGTGGGCTCTGGTTGAAACCAATGCGATCGCGGGTCCACTCTTTATTCCTGCTGAGCATGATCCCAGTATGGATAACTCGAGGTTCCTGAAAGAGTACACTTTGAATCTACTGAGCGCTGCTTTCCCCCATGTGCAACCGTTGAGTCTTGATTTGCTCTTACCTTGCTTCGAGTATCGCAATCTTAACTTTTGACTTTTCAATTTCAAATCCATACAGGCTCATTATTCAGCAATTTATCACCGGTTGCTCAGAATCATATGGAGATGTCGCCAGGTTCAAAGGGAACCTACGGGACTTTTTGATCTCCTTACGTGAACACTCGGGTACCAGCGACGGACAACATCATGATCTTTTCCAAGATGACAAGGAAGCATTAGCGGCTNCAAGGCTCAAGAACAAGCAGCTGTTCCTGGTATTTTGAAACCCAGTGAAATCAAAGATGAAGATGAAGAGATTCTGTGAGCAAGAGTCTGGAGAGAACATCTGTGGATGTATGGTCATGAGGGGGAATATAAATCTTAAACTTGTTTTATATAATTATTTTAATGTCTTACTGGATGGATAGGTAAAGAGATTAAAGTCAAAAGAGAAAGAAAAGGATATGATCAATTGTACCTACTGGCTTTTCTGAGCATCACTCGCTTTGGGCACGAAATATTTTTCGATCTTTGTTTGACTTATGACCTTGAGGCCGATTTTTGAGAGGGAACATCTTTGGTTTGAACTATATACACACAGAGATTTCAGT
This sequence comes from Melampsora medusae f. sp. deltoidis, assembly GCA_002157035.1. NCBI lineage: Eukaryota > Fungi > Basidiomycota > Pucciniomycetes > Pucciniales > Melampsoraceae > Melampsora > Melampsora medusae. The sequence continues at coordinate 14,181 of KZ138638.1, forward strand.
TTGGTACAACTGTTTTTGTTTCTTCTTCTTTCTTTCTTTCTTAGGTGATTTTTCTTTTTCTTTTCTTTTCATGATTTCTACTTTTACTTGATTTTTTCTCATTTTGTTCAAGAGAATTAAGGGGGTTTATTATTTTCAAGAAAAAAAACAATTCCTTTTTGGATTTGTACATCCTTTTCTACTTGACCTTGAGAGTAAGTTTGCTACATACAACTCACAGGGCAAAGGTTTTGCTTGCTTTTTGTCTTGGTGTTTCTTGCTTGAGATTAAGGTCATTGATTGATTGGGCTTCATTGTGGTTTGAAAATGGTCTAATATTGCATTGTCTTTGTTGGCTCCTGAGTCCTGATCTACTTGACCCAGTACCATCAGACTATAGCATACAAATTGGAGCTCAAAAAGGATCCTTCCACCTTATTAGCTGAAACTCGATCTCAGTGGCTATCAGGGGGACACAGACACAAGTCTTGTTTATCATATAGCACAAGATACCTAAACTGCCATCTGTCATCAGGTTCCCAACACTGAATATACCCCACTGCTTACATGATGTAGGAAAATCATCATTGTCCACCTCATTGCCCGTATCAAATCAATTAGGAAGATTGCAATCCAAGCCAATTGAACAAGTCACTTGGTGTTTGAAAAACTTTCACTGGCAGCTTAAGTTGGTCACCCCAGTAATTGCAAGGTCATAACGGCACTGATGTAATCCATCTTAAACACTTCTTAATAAGTTTGGTCATTGACTTTGACACGTATTAGTCTCACCCTGCTACAGGCTTGTGGGTGTGGGTGGGACTCAGGTGTACAATGAGACGTGAAAAGAGAAACATGTGATTGGTTTGTGGTTTACTATGAGTTGAGAGAACAGTGGACTACCATGAAGTCATCAAAAGACAGATATCAAATGAGCCTTCCACACACTGTATGTTATTTACTGGAAGCAGCACCTCTAGTGAAAATCTGCAAATGAATAGAGATACTATCTTAATTGTTGGTGTAACTCATGTTTGGTACAATTTGATACGGAGCTGTTTCTCAAAAAGTTACCTATTTTTTGTGAGTATCTGCATGGATCCCATTTGTATAAAAATGACATTGGTGTTGGTCAAGTGGGTAAGGAGCTTGAAGGATTGGTTTAATTTAATATGCTCTGGATACCTTTGGGTTCATGAAGTCAGATATTGTACTTAGAGATCGGTTTGAATATATTAGATGAGAGGTTTTGTTCCTCGATTTCCACGAAGAAATGTGATTCCCAGTTATAGAATGTTTGATCTGTGAAGCATACACTGATTCGAATTTTATACGATACTGATCGGTAGAGGTGATTCGACACTCTATCTCTCTGATGATTCCTAACCCTAACATAGGATCCTCAATCCGACCAAGAAGATCCTCGAACTATCATTTCTTCCTGGACCCTCACACAGATCTAACTTGAAATCGATGATCGATCGAAAATTATAAAATGTGTTCAACTTCAAAAAGCTCGAGAAAAACTATGTATCTCAAATGACCACAAAGTGACATGGAAGAAGAAACCCAAATCAACATTTGAACCAAAAGATTTCTTCATTCATATTGCACGCCTTCAGATCGTTCAAACAGATGGGGGTTGATAGAGTTCGATTTTTACTCTGCCTCTTCTGCTCGAGCAGCATTAAGTTTAGCATAAACATTTTCAGCATGACGCACTATAAATTCGTCAAGAAGATGGGAGTCAGTTTGGAGTAAGTAGCTTGATTGGAAGTTATTTCTGAAGATCTGACTGACTTTTGGGTACATGGTAGCCATACCTACGATCAAGAGTAAGAGTAAGAATGAGCATAGTGTGGTGCATAGGTTATTGTACTATAGATCAAGATCACTGACCACCAAGTGTAGGCACCAGCAGTTCCGAGTCCTAGAGAGACTGTTAGATCAAGTAAGAGTCGCTTTCGCAGTTTTCCAGTGATTGGAGCGATTGGCATCTTGGAATTTATGATTGACTATACCGAATCGAAGTAAAAAGGTACCCAAGAAGTATTAATTGATGAGTTCTGTGGGTTAAGGGATTGAAAAGTGTACTTACGAGAGTTGAAGTTGATGTGATGAGTGTTTCTGATGGTGTTGAAGTTGGTTGAAGTTGGATTTCTATTCAACCGTACCTCGTCTCCTGCTCTCTCCGTACTACATGCAGCAAAACATGTGACATTCATGAGCTATATGTTTCACAGCATGTGACACTTTGAGCGATTATTGTAAACTTAATCTTCCATCAAACATCTGCCAATCAGTTCCATAAGCTGATGGTAATCGGATTGGATTCTTCTCTAACCATTATGGTTGCTTCTCTTCACTTGGCCCGCAGACCAATCTTGAAGATGGTCACCAAAAATTCAACGTTTGAGAAAGAAACAACATGATCATCCCACTCGCCTTTGATCATCCACCTACCCTTTCAGATATCACTTCAGATGAGAACTCCAGCATCAAGTTTTCCAGTATGAACAGGCTTTTTGGTGTTCTGATCGCTTTTTCCTACCCATTGTACCAAATGGAAAGAAGAATGAACGCTACAGGAAAAAGCCAGATGCACTTTGATGAATCTGATGGATCCAATCAATTTCAATTCAACAAGAGTCAAGATCTCATTTTTCATGAGCTCTATATGCAGCTACTCTCAAGCATATCGCGAAATGCTCTGGAAGACTTGATATTCTTTGTATGTATGTAGTGTCCTTGGTTTTTTGATAAGACATTTGATCGTCAGCCTCAGAGGTAGTTGGTTGAATTTTATGAACTGATCTTCCAGACCACAAGACTTAAACCTCCCTAATCCCTTATCCTAATGCCCTCACCCTGATTATAGAGGAGATCCTAGAGTATCTATGTTTTGTTACTAGAAAAAATCTTTCTTTGCTTCCCAATTCAAGAAAATATCAAAACATACAATAGATAACTAAAAGAAATAAAGAACTGTTAAAAAAACTTCAAAGTAATGCAAGAAAGAAGAAAAGAGAATTAAAAAAAATCAAAAAATTAAACTGAAACCCCAAAAAAATGACAAAAGAAGACCAAAGACGATGCGTGTTTTGTTTTTTTTGGAAACAACAATGAATAACTCGGAGAAAACTAAGAGAGAGAGAAAGAGAGAGAGAGAGAGAGAGAGAGAGAGAAAAGAATTTATAATACAATCAAGATTTGGAAAAACAAAACCCAAAAGAAAAGTAAAAGAAGTCATATTACTGAGCATTCATCACTGATTCTTTCAAACCCTGTAGAAATTAAACACCCGAAGGAAACGTCCAATCAGTCAAAAAATTTCGGGAAAGTGAGATTGGGGAAGTGATGACGTACGTTGATAAACCTCTTTTTCTGTGCATCGGTGGCATTAATGCCTTTAGTAGATTTCCATTCCCAAGCCTTATTAATCAAACTGTTGAATATTTTCTCATTCATTGAAACTAAAAGCAAACAGCCACCACAAGAAAAATCAGTAAATGATCTCCGTCAAATCATAAACGAAAACCAAAGGCAGAAGCACTCAACTGGTTTCTTCTTTACCTTCTTGATTAAACCAAATCCCATCTTTTCCCACCAAGAATCGATCATTCAATAATTGAGGAATCGAAGCTCGATCTTCTTTCTTAAATCTCAAACAAGCCTTCATCGTCTCAATCGCTTCTGGTTCTACAATCACTCTTGATCCTTCATCCACCACCTTTACTCGTTCTCCATTCTTGTTGATCTTGATCGTCACAGGTGTCACACTTTCTGCATAATCAATGTAATGTTTCGGATCTCTTATTGTGCAGATCTTGAGGGATGTTTCGAGGGTTGAGAATGGTGTACGACCATAGACCATCTGGTATAGGATACATCCTAAGGCCCATACATCTGTTGCTCGTCCCATCTTGACTCTCTTTTCTTCGGATCCGTCTTCACTTGAAATCACTTGTAATGATAAGGCTTCTGGTGACATGTAATTTGCTGTTCCGATTTGGTTTTCTCGTGAGATGTTTGTTGTATCTGCAGGAACAGCTTTGGCAATTCCGAAATCGATGATTTTCACCGCTCCTTGTACTAACACAAAGTTCGCTGGTTTGAGATCGGTATGGATGATGCCTGCTTCGTGTACTGCATGTACTGCTTCTAGCATCTACATGGGAAAACGGAATCATTAGTACCGTCGCCGATGAAGCAGATCGTGAAATCAAAAAAACCAACCTGTTCCCATATATGTTTGATAAACCTAAAGCTGATCGCCTTGCCAGCTTGCCGGTTCAATAATTGATTCAAATCAGTCTCTCCTAATTCCATCACAAGGTACAACCTCTTCTTATCGTTATCAAGTTGTGAATCTTCTAAATGGATAATCCTTTCATGACCCGTGAGTTTTTTCAACAAATCCATCTCATTACAAAATGACAAATATGAGTTTTGATCTGCTTTCTCTAGGTAGACCACCTTTAATGCTACTTGTTTTACTCCGTTATCTCTGAGATGTGCTCGATAAACTTTGGAGCTGCCTCCTTTACCTATCGCACATTGTCTTACATAAGCCACCTCATTAACAAAGATGATTTTGTCTTTTGTTGCTTTAGCTGGGGGCTTCTGTTGCTGGCTATCACTACTGGAGGAAGCATGTTGTGGAAAGGGTTGACGTGGGATTGATGAGTTTGAGTCAGGACTTGTAGAGCCGTTCGAAGGTGAGGGAGGTTTACGTATGGGTTGACGAATTTGTTGTTGTATTGTTGCAGGCATGGATGATTTACTATTTGGTTTCAAATCTGCATCTTCATGGACATAAAAGTGTCGAGCGGATGCAGATGGAAGCCGCGAGGACGACTGAAATGATTGGGGTGCATGATGATGAGATGCCAATCGATATTCGTTTTCATCAGATCGCTCATCTGCGGCTTCAGCTCCTGCTTCCTCCTCACCATCAGACACGGCTTGGTTCCTAGCATGAGGATACATTCCAAGACTTGTCTGTGCTCGTAGTGGTTGGGGTCCATTGACTCTGCCGTTTCCATTCTCCATTCGACGCGGTTGAAGGCTTGAAATCACGCCTGTTGACAATTGCCTTAAATGTTTATGTTGCAGTAAAGGCGTCTGAAATCTGGCATCATGATGGCGTTGTTCAGGGTCTGGATTTTGATAATCATTGTGGAGGTAATTTGGTCCGAGCGAAGGGGCTTGGAATTGGGATAGATTGTCAGGGTATCGCGTCGGTGGATACATTGATCTGGACGTTCGAAGTTCGGGACGACGCTGCGAATGCTGCTGTTGAGTAGAGTGCATACCATCGAGATGGTATTCATTGGATTGATATAGATGTCCCAGCTCAGTGTATTGTGATTGGCCTTCGAACGCGTCGTGGTTGTTTGGATGGTGATTGTAAGCTTGCCGTGAAGAGCTACGGAGATTGGAATCCATGCTAGTGGCGGGGTATGGTCGCTGATGTGATGGACGAGATGCGAGATGAGTGGAGTTGATCACTTCTCGTGCCATGTTCCGACGAACATCGTTGGCAGCTTCATGTATGATAGGGGAACATTGACGTTGTTGTTGACGAGAGATACTTGTGAGAGGAAATGTTTGGAGACTTTCAGGTCCAGAGTTGATTCTCTGCCGCTCAATTGGCATGGCTGATGAAGGACATAGTTGAGGATCGACATCAACCCGGGTCATAGAATCTTGGGTAGAAGGCTGAGGATGCATTGAATCAGA
>MWRK01018429.1:0-13526 GCA_002157035.1 Melampsora medusae f. sp. deltoidis
AAAAGAAAATCATGATTAAGAAGAAGAACAAAGGAATATGGAATTGACGAGAATGATGAATACATAGATAACCATCCTTGACCATTTAATTCGATCTTAATCATACAACTTTTAAAGGATTACCACTACTTCATGATATTCCTAGCCTTATTTTCCTGAGCAGCATGATCAACCTAAGGCATTTTCTTCAATTTTAACACCAAATAAAAAGTGGATTTATAGGATAGGTAACCATCTAATCCGATCTTGATCATCAATTCCATTATGCAAATTTCGATCCCCAACTTCCAAAGGATACCGACCAGTACTAGTACTATTTCCCATCCTACTATCAGTATTAGAACCACATTGATCACCCAGATCGACCTTCTTCAACCGTTTCAACCGATCCCTAAGCCGTTCAATCAATCCATTCCCATTCCCATTCCCATTCGCATTCGCATTCGCGTCCCCCACCAATTTCTTATCCTCTAATCGTTGAATAAATTCACCCAACTTCTTTAACTCGAAAAAGTTTGAGTTATTGACTTTCTTAGGGTTAGTGAGTTTCGTTAGATTAGCTAAATTCGATAATTGAACTAAAGTGAATAATCTGATCACTATATTTGAAAACCTACATGGTATCATAAACGGATCTTCGATTAAATATTCATACTCTTTCTCTTCTTGTCTTTGTGATTTCTTTTTACCTTTTATGACTAGAGTTTCATTTGGTTTAGATTGGTGGTTGAGGGGTGTTTTGTTTTTCAAATCTTTCAAAATCTCAATCTTACAAGTTAATCTCGATTGGCTTTGTGCTTCTTCTTCATTTGGTTTCGCACTTGTTGAGCCGGATTGAAGTTCTTTAATTTTGAAGTTCAATTTGATTTTAATCATTCCTCTTGAATTTCCTTTACTTTTACCTATCTCTTCATTCTCAATCTTAATTTCACCCCACCTTCAATAAATGAACGTAAGAAGAACCCAAGGGAGGAAAAAAATCATCAATCAAAATTAGATGAGAAAAAAGTAAAAGTAAAGTGAGTTTGTTTTATTGGAATTCAAACTGACCACATTAACCATTTTAAAAGATCAGAACAAGTTTTAGTTTCAATCCAAATACTTTTCTTACTAGAAACTTTCAAAACCTCATGATCATCCGATCCTAATCTGATTTCTTCACACTCAACTCCATTTCCATCTTGTGATGATTCGATATAATTGATTTTGGCAATTGATTGAATCGAATTCATTAAATCTTCTAATGGTTCATTACTTTGACTTTCTAAATTTTCGTTTGAATTGTTCTCTAGTTCATGGATTGGATCAACCGGATTAGATGAATCTACTTTTGGTGTTCTGCACTCTTCATCATTGGGTTCAAGTTCATGGATGAGATCAGATGGATCTACCACTCTGTTTGATGTTGCCGGAGCTCGATCTTCAGATTCGTGTTGATGAATGGAATGAGATGGACTTGTGATTTCATTTGGTATTCTAGTCTGCTGATCATCAATCCCAAGTTCATGAATAGAATGAAAAGATCTCGTTATTTCATTTGGTATTTCAGGTTCTTGATCATCAGGTGGAATTTGATGAATAGTATCAGAAGAGTTCAGTGAAGCATTCGGCGTTCCAGATCCTTGGCCATCAACTTGAGATTGATGAATAGTATCAGATGAACCTAAGAATCTATTCGGTATTTTAGGTTTTTGATAGATTGGTAATCGATTCCTTTGGTCTTTTTTAGATATAAATGATGAAGCTTGATGAACTGAATCGTTTTCCAAGGTTGAATCCCGATCTAGTTCATCAAGAGCAGTCACAAATGAACCTTGAATTGACGATTGTCTTGTTGGAAAGAAAGTTTGATTCTTTTCTTCATCAAATGATAACTCTTGAACACCATTCTCAACATTGGATAAATTAATTATAGGATTCGAATGTGACTGATAATTATTCAATCCTTCAGTATGATTATCATCTTCTCTTACAAAACTTCTTGGGTTTAGTAAATTCGTAGTACTATCTAAAGTAGTGTAATGTGATGAATGGATTGAAAGATCATCAAATGAATTAGATTCATCATCAGAATCTAATGAAACATTATCACTAAATCCATCCGATAAATCCTGATGATGATGATGAAAATGATCACTATCCTTATGATGGATCAACTTATTCCTAGGAGGAAGTGGCGGTGGAATAGATGCCGGTAAAGCTTGTGATTGATTTCGATTGGGTATATCAGGAACCTTACGCTGTCCAGGACCAACGTCACGATTAGCACGATAAGGTAAAGGAGGAGGCACTGAATCTTGAATGTGTTGTTTCGAATTCCAATGATCTCTTTCTTGTAGACTTAATTTTATAGCAATTGAAAGTAATTCATCTTCAATTAAATAATCTTTTTCGATCGGATAACTTGCTCCTGGTGGAAGTCTTGAAGGTCTTGTTGAATATTGTTGATCAGGATTAATTGTTGGTAATAAATATTCATCATGATTACTTTTTGATATCTTGATTGCTTTTTCAATTTCATTTAATTCTTCAACTTTCTATAACTCAAAATACAAGGAAGAATCAGTTAATAGTTTATATTCATTCCACTTGAATATATTTTTGATTGAAAGATAACTTACTAATTGATTTTCTAATCTGAATTGATCTTCACTTGCTTTGATAGCTTTATATAATTCAATTTCTTCATTAGATTCGATTTCTTTTGAATTTGATGGTGATTTTTGATTTACCAAGTCTGAAGAGAATGAAGGTGAAAGGATTTGATGATTTGAAGTTGAAGTTGAATATCTTGAATTTGACATATTTGCAGAATATCAAGCTTTCAGCAACAGGTTGATTTTACACTTTGATAGTCTTTCTTATTGTACTTTCTTTTTGAATTGTTGATGATTCTATATACCTAGTTGTATATATTAAAGTTGAGAATGAAGAATGATGAATGAGAATCAGATTCAGATTTCATTTAGGTAATCAGGGAAAGAAAGTAGAGAATGGTAAAGAGTGTCGAATGGAAGTAAGACCTGATCTGATCTAATCTGACCTGATTATATGCATCTTTACCTAATTCTTATTTACAAACTCACTTGATGATTTAATTTGATTTGATTTGTTACATATCTCATGACCTCATCTCACATATCTTCAATGCATGATTGTACTTTGGCAATGGTTCACTACATATTCAGTTCTCGAGTTTCATGATTTGGTTGGTTGGTGTTTATGATTTTGAATTCTTTAAGTCCAATGTCCATTTATCGGGATTAGGAAGAGAAAAGTAAGAATCGAAGAATCAAATAATTTATGGTCAAAGCAACTCATGCCAATGGTCATTCAGATCATCAATTCACTATATACACACATATTTCCTTTATTTTGTTTAGGTAGCTTGACTTGGATCACTATCTTCAACTTGAAAAATCAAACTCAAACTCAATGGATTATTGTAACAAAAGTAAATCGGAATGCTTCTATTTTAACATCGTTCTTTCATGTTTGTTTGCTTGGACAAAAAACGGTCATGAAGAACTCAAGTCAAATATATGACATCATTGGGCATAAAACTGTTGTTAATCAAACTGTAGTTATCATCTTGAACCTCGATCAAATAAATGTAGTTTTATTCAAACCAAATTTGAAAGAAATCCAAGTTTGAGTTTCACCACCACCATCACCACCACCACCACCACTTGGAATCTCATGAAGGATCGATGAAAAAGATGTCAAGAGATCCTTACTTTGAAGTAAAAGCGTAAGTTCAATCACCATACCAATCAAACCCACAACTCACTAACATCCCATCCACACCACACACAGTGAAGTCGAATCATCCCTAATCTCAGCCACAAACCTATTCTCATCCTACAAACGAATCCTCCTCACCTTACCCCCATCAACCCACTCAAGCTCCGTAGAATTATCCTCAACAAAATCCGAATTAAATGCCACCTTATCAGGATTAACGGCAGATCTATTGGAATTGAATGATACAGTTTCTGTACTTGAACAAGATTTCATTCAATCTGCTGGGAAAAGTAAATTCGGTTTGAGTGAAGAAGAGATTAGGAAAAGGAGAGTTTGGGTAAAGGATTGTGAGGGAGAGTTGAAGAAGATGTTGGATGAGATTAATGGGCCGACTACGGCTGAGGGAAGTGGAAGTGGAAGTGCAAGAAGAAGAGCTTTGGGTGGGACGACGAACTCGGAAACTTATCATCCGCTTTCTAGGAGTTATTCTTCGACTTCTTATCAAAATGGAAATGGAAATGAAGAGGATGAGATTGATGCCTATCAACAAGAACAAGAATCGGTTAGTGAAATCAAAAATCAAAAACCACCCATTCAATGAGAAAATCAAATTCATCTGATCTTGTTTTTTTGATCAAATTAAATCAATTGTTTTTTTGAGGAGAGTTTTTCTTAATTATAGATGATCATAAATCAACAAGACCAAACCTTAGGAACCATTTCAGGTGTGGTTGGAGTTTTAAGAGAACAAGCTAGTTTGATGGGTCGAGAAATCTTAGATCAAACTCAGTTCAGTTTCAACAAGCTTTCCATCCTCATGATCAATTCTTTACCTAATTGATTTGAGCAGCCTTCACCATTAATCTCATTCCCTTTGTTTGCTTTTAATTTTAGGATATTAGAAGAATTTGATCAAGATCTTGATCATACTGAATCAAGATTATCAAAAGCGAACCAAAAACTAAACCGATTTGTAAAAGATAACAAAAGTGAGTGAAGTTAACTTTTTCTTTTGAATTCTATACAACTTCCTAAAACCAAAAATAAAACACTAAAACCAAATTTACCATTGATGATTTCTTTTTTTTTTCTGTAGATTCAAAATCAAGTTGGTGTATCTTACTCTTGATCTTAATCTTACTTTGTTTATTAATAGCTATCATTCTCATCTAATCTCTCCCTATATACCCTTTCCTTTGCAAGCCCAAATCTCTCTCTCTCTCCCCCTAAGGCTATGTGATATATATATATATTTTTTTACTCAATACGCACTTCATATCATCTTTCACTATCATTAGAGTTTTGTAAACTATCTTTTCCTCATCAACTTACTCCTTCTTGCCTTGCTTTGTAATCATCTTTTTTGACAATCTGGGTGTTTTTTTGTTTGAAGAATAGATCACATATGTTTGTTTGTTTTTCATCTTTATTTAAATACAATCAAGTTTATGGAATCTTTGATTTTGGTTTCTTGTTTGTTTTTTCCTGTTGATTTCTTGAGAATGATATTAAAAAAAGATTAGTGTATGGTTACAAAATCGGTATATATACAATTGATTTTTTTCTATAAATCTTTAGACAATCCGATCAAATGAGTTGATTTCTATGAAAAGGACCAATTCTAAGCATCGCGATCCTTCGAACCATTAATTGAATTTCTCGATAACCAAAAACAATCAAGACGTTGGAATCCCATCAATGCTGTAAAAACCCACACGCAAAAAAAAACTGATCTCGTCTCTGTCACTCTTGTACATATTTTTTGAACCTAATCAAATCTTTTGAACATATCAAAACAACCATTAAAAGAATGTCATATTTAAAACTTTGATGAATCCTTTTACTTTAATCTTTCATCATTCTCATTACAAATCCTTCTTTCTTTTTCCAACAATTCTTCAAATTCGATCCTTTGAAGTTCTTTCAAATTCACTTCATCTTGATCTTTTGTTAATATTCTTCTTGGTGTGGTTGTTGTTGTTGATTCGATATTTTCTTCAGTTGTACCTTTCGATTTATAATGTTTTTCACGAATCTCATCCCACGTAGAAGGTTTCGTGAATTTCTCCTTTCTTAATTCTTCCCATCTAGATTTAGTTAAATTCGAAATCGAATCATGATTACCCTTCGATTTCTCTTCTTCATCCCCATCCCGATCATCTTCTAAACCCGAACCCGAACCAAGCCTTTCATCATCTCTTCTTCGGCCTCCAATCCTTCCAGTCGCATCTTCCAAAGCCTTTTCAAACCGATGCCTAAACCCATCCTCCTTATCAATCTTCCAATTCAACCTTTTCAACCCGGAATAAAACCCAAACCAAGACCCTAAAGCCGATCCGAAAGTCGTAAAAAGAACCGATTTACTGATCCACCATACTCGTGCTTTGATGGCTCTTAGATCGGGTTGTTTGGTTTTAGATGAAATTAAAGGTGGTAAAGATGACAAAGGTTTGGATTTCCAAAATAATGGTAATGGTGCTATCATCGCTCCTATTATGAAGCTTGATATAAAAAATCATGTTAGTTTTCGGGGTTTAAGTTTGATAAGTTTGAGTTGGAAAGCTTACACACCCTAGTCTTGTGTATGTGATCATCGTTTGTCTTCCTTCTAATAAAACTTCTTGATCTGATTTTGTTAAACCATATTCAGAAGCGTTTTCAAAAATCTAAAGATCACCAAAAATAAGACAACCAGGTTTGGATTTGAGTTGAGTTGATTTGATTGATAAATCAATTTTAAAGAATGTTTCTTAACTGTTTGAAATACCTGTTGAAGCCAAAACAAGAAAAGAAAACAAAAAGATTTGATTAGTTTTTTTTGTTTTTAATAGGATTGATGTGAATTGATGAATGATTTAACTTTTCCATTTTGTAATGAGAGTTGAGATTTGATTGATGGTTTTGAAGTTGAGTGGTTTAGATCAAGATCAGTTTCATGAGTTGGTTCATTTAACATCATTTTTGATTTTTGGGTTTGGGTATGTTTTGCTTCTTGATTGAGTTGATTGAGTTGATTGAGTTGATTGAGTGTGATTGTGATTGTGATTTGAACAAACTTCAATTTGAATGAATTTCTTTTGGCGAGTCTCGGGTCGGGTACATATCTGTATGACATCATGTGTTGTTTTACCACTTTCCAGAATTCCTTCAAGTATGTACATACATACTGTTTCTTGAACTGCCTTTCTCTTGGTGTTGTCATCGACCGACTCGACAGTGACTCAACCACCACTCATCAAATCATGACCACTCATTATCGATTCAAGACTCAAGTAACTTCTTCTTATAGAAACTTATTATTAAAAGTTAATTCATCCATCTCAATTCTCATCCCAATCAACTACAATCAATCAAACTGATCTTGAATTTGACTTTAATCATCATCACTAGCATAGAATCAATCACATTTCTCAGAATTATCTATTTCTACCAATGGATCTGATTCCACTAACTTGATTCAATCTACCACTTCTTATTGGTTGGCTAAAGCTCAAAACTTAGGTAATCTCCATTCCTTTTTGAAAACCTTCTTCGATCATCACTCAAACTGATGTATTTATATGATTGAAAACATTGTATCAATAGGTGGTTTGATTTGTATGCCATATCATTCGCCTGGTAAATGTGCAAACAAAACACCTGGATTTACGGCTACTTCAAATCTTATTACGGATTTTGTGGTTTCTTCATTTGATGATTTATTGGCTGTTGGTGATGAGAAGGGTCAAGTAAGTTAAATGTAAAATGCCAAATCGAGATTTATCAAAAAAAAACAAAGATTTTTAATTCTTGTTTCTTTTGGAATTAGATCTCAGTGTTTAAATTATCAAATCAAATCGATCCAATCCAATTAAACCCAAACTTTGAATCATTTTTACACTTTTCTCATCCTTCATCTGGAAAACCAATTGATAAATTATCATTTAATCCTAACACAAGTTCACTCTTGACTACTTCTTCTGGATCTACTTTATCAATTTGGGATTTAAAGAGCACTTCATCATCTGAATCTCCTGTTCTTAATTTGGATACCGATGATGGTGGGGTTTGGGATTCTCAATGGAATTGGGATGGTAACTTGATGGGGTTAACGACTAAGAATGGAAACTTATCGGTTTGGGACCCAAGGAATGGGAATTCTTTGGTTGGCTCATGTGTTTCTCATGGTGTAGGTGGCAAAAGATGTAGTAGATTAGGTTGGGTGAATAATTATATCATCACTACAGGAGTCAACAAGGTAACCTAGACTTTCATCATATCTCTTGATTTCTTTTTCCATTCATCCTATCACTGACATCATCTGTATCTTGAATTCTTAGTTACGAGAGCGAGAAATTGCTTTGTACGATCCAAGAGAGCTTAGCCGAGGACCTTTAAAATCCCAAACGATTGATAATTCGATGGGTGTTCTAATGCCATTGATCGACCCGAACCGATCCATGGTATATCTTGCAGGACGTGGTGAAACATCTGTTAGATGGTTCGAAATCAATTCAACATCTACCAATACCACTCCCATCGAAGTACACCAAACTAGACTTACAGATCCTATTGCTGGCATCGCAATAGCTCCTATCAATCCTTTTACTGTTGATGTCATGCAAGCTGAGATTTGTAAATTGGTGATCATGAATAAAAATCAACAAGTTTTACCGGTGGTCATCCAAGCTCCTAAGCGACAGTATCTTGATTTTCATCAGGATGTGATGCCACCGGTCAGAAGTATGAGTGAGTGATCTGTTTCCTGATGATCGGATGATTAGAAATTCGGATGCTTAGTCATCAATTTTGATCCTTCAGCTGCAGCACAAACCTCTACTGAATGGCTGAATGGTGGTAATGCGTCTATCGAGCTGGTTTCGCAAGACCCAGCAGTGTCCGGAACTCGATTGACAATAACCAAGACAGCTGCAGACATCCCATTACCTAGCCTCGCCTCAAAGGCTCCACCATCACAACCAGAGCCGTTGCATGCTTCTGCAAATTCTGATATTCTCAATAAACCTGCCTCGAAAATGTTGACCTCTAATCAGTTAGGCGCCACACCAGCTCAATCACAAGCCTCTCAAGCACAAGACTTGGTACCTCCTATTGCTTCATTAAGTATCAGCTCTTCAACTCCTCAAACCGCCAAATCACCAGCATCAGCATCAGCATCAGCACCAAAAGCTCGTTGGTCGCGAAAATATCTAACTGGAAAGACACCCATGAAGACAGATTATGAAGATTTGCAAAACTTATCGACTTCATTCTCAGCCGATCGTGAGATGATCAAATGTACAGCACGGTATTTTTATATCCCATTAGGAGGAGCCGGAGGAAAGTTAGGCGTGATTGAAGTGGAAAGGAAAGGTAGATTGCCGACGCATATACCGGCTTTGTTGAGTCAGACTAGTGTGGTGACATTTGAGGTGGATATGTTTGTGGAAGGAAGAGTGTTTGTTGGGGGTCAGGATGGTAAGATTAGGGTGTTTCAGGTGCCTGAGGATGGGATGAAGTCTGATTTGGAAGAATGTCAGATGATTTTATCGGGTGAGTGAATTTATTTAGCATTAATAGACAGATGGGGTTTGAGTCTGACTGATTGATGACGCCTACTTGTGATCCAGATCCTAAGATTGATCGGATCCATATTATCAAAGCACATCCGATTGCAAAAGATATCATCTTGGTGATTTCTGAAGATCAAGGTCATCCGGCTTTACGTATATGGGACGTAGGAACTTGTGAAACATCCACACAACCGATCATGAAAATCAAGATTCCATGTGGCACGATTTCATCAGCGAATTGGTCAAACGGATCGATGATTGCGATTTGTGATAAGAATAGTCAAATCTATGTGATAGATCCAAGAGAAAGTGATCGAACTGGAAAAGAAGAATGGTGTGTTGGTAAAACACATGATAGTAATAGATCAGTTCAAATTTCTTGGATTGATTCAAGAAAATATCTCATAACTACCGGATTTAATAAGTTAGCGATGAGAGAATTGAAAGTGTATATGATTGATGAAGAAAGGAAATCGGTTTTAGAAATAAATCGATTGGGATTTGATGTGTCTCCTTCACCTTTCTTTGTACATTTCGATCAAGATATCTCGGTGATCTTTTGTTGGAGTAAAGGTGAAAGAAGTATGAATTTAATCGAATTGATTCAACAAGATGATGATGATCATCAAACGATCAAATTAGAGAAATTAACTGGATTTTCTCATTCGAGTATTCAACTCGGATTCACGTTTTTTCCTAAACAATTAATGAGTGTTCGGGAAATCGAAGTGGATAGAGCATTAAGATTGACGGGTAATTCGGTTGAATTGGTTAGATTCTTTGTTCCTAGGAATCGGATCGAATGCTTTCAAGATGATATTTTTAAGGATACTTTGGACCGATTGGTCCCGAGTTATGGTCATGGAAAAGAATGGATTGAGGAAAAGGGTGGGGCAGTGAAGAGATGGAAGATGGTGGGGTTAAGGCCTGATGGGATGGAGAATGTTAGTGAGGTGAATCAGAAGTCGGTGAAGAAGATTAAACAAAGTGAATTGGTAAGATTCCTTTGCTTTTGCTTTTCTTATACCGAACCTATTTTCAAAAGAAACGGTTTACTTGGATTTCGAAAAAAAACTGATTTGCTTGTTGTGTTTGCTTTTTTGATTCTTAATTGGACGGACGGACGGACGGATGGGAAACAAATGATTTAGATTAAGAAAGAACCTTATTTAACTGAATCACAAAAACAAGAAAGTTATTTAAATAATTTGTTTCATTCTGCTAAAGGAAATCAACAAGAAGAAGAAGAGGAGGAAGAAGAGATGATTGGAAAGAGTAGAGTTGGAGCTCCGGTTGATGATGATGACTGGTAAGATTTCTTAGGGTTTTTTTTGTGGAAAGAGTTTGCCCCTAGAAGAAGTATTTGAAGGTTGTGGAGATTTGAAATTGGATTTTTTGGAGAGTTTGATAAGTTGGATGGGTTTGTTGGATTTTCTTTTTGTTGTTATTGGTAAAGAAATGGGTTTAAGAATGAGAAACTTTTGTTGGAGTGTCTGAGATGGGGTTTTGATTGGGGTATATTTTGTTGTACGAATTCACATTGGATGGTTTGATCATGATTAATGATGGTTTTTGTTTTATTTTTTCATCATTTGAAATACAATGATTCATTGAAAAGAGTTTTATCTTTTTCTTAACCACATCATACATGATTCGTTGGTTAAAATTTCTTGTTCCAACAAAAGAAATCTTGGAAAAAGGTTGAGTTTATTTTATATGATCTGATTTCAGAGAGAGGCGTGCTACTACTAGCAGAGATACACGATGAGTTCATAGCTTATAATCTTTAGTTTAGTTCAAGATTTCGATTTCACAAAGCTTTTGAAGCTTTTGGAACCTGAGGTGAAGAAAAACCAAATACAAAATCAAAGTAAAGTTAAAATCTTTTTGAACATTTAATCTTTCTTGTGTTTTTGGATTATGATTTGTATGATGAAAAAATAATTTGGATTGGTTTCGAATGATCAAGCAATAAGAACTCGAGAAAAGACAAAGGATAGACTGAAGTGAAAAACTTATATACAAAGTTTTTTCTTAGGATTTTTGAAAGGTACGTACATTGTAGAAGAAAAAGAAAAAGAAAAAGAATTATAATTGGAATCTTATATTTACTACAACACCAGCTATGTAAGATCAAAACTGAATGAAGAAGATATAAACAACTATTCCTCATCAGTTGGATCATGTACTATCATGGCGAAACACTTTGTTCTTATAATTGTCTCAATAAATGAAAATAATTTTCATTTTCAAATCACATCATATATATGAAGAAACCGAGATCGAGTTTTCAACAAGAGCTACAAATTTTCAGCGTAAGTAAAGAAAAATCAACCCTTTTTTTGATACAACAATAAGATAAGATACATAATATGTATGATTTGGAAGATAACTTTTCAAGTTAGATAACAAAGAAATCACTAAACACTAGTACAAAGTAAGATAATTCTTATATTTTTTCAAGTTTTTAAAGAGAATTTTTTCAAGTTCAAATTCGACATGGCTCAATTGATCATTAAGTAAAGACATTAAATAAGTTGATCATTCATTCAAACTTTGGTTTGTTTTCATTTTTGTATGAATCATCATCATTCTTGTACTCAGACTTCTTATCTTTAGATGAATCATAATCTGTCTTGTTGGACTCGTTGGATTTTTCATGTTTGTAGGAATCATAATCATTCTTGTACTTCTCGTCTTTAGATGAATCATAATTCTTCTTGGATTCTGGTTTTCCGTAGTTGTAGTCGTAGTCGTAGTTGTTCTTGGAGTTTGATTTTTCAGATTTGGATTTGTCGTCATAGGAGTCGTACTTGTCATATTTAGACGAGTCATAAGTATCCTTGGACTTGGATTGTTTGGAGTGAGGGGTGATGAGAAATAGATTGACACGTTCAGCGAATCAGCAGGATTGTCACCGCAGAAGTAATCGTCAGTCAGAATCAGAAGCTTACCTTATCAGACTTGGACTTTTCGTATTCAGACGAATCGTAATTCTTCTCGGACTTCGATTTTTCATCTTTGGATTTGTTGTCATAGGAATCATACTTTGATTCTTCGTGTTTGGAAGAATCGTTATAGTCCTTGGACTTTGATTTTCCGGATTTAGAAGAATCGCTGTAGTCCTTGGACTTTGATTTTTCAAATATAAGCACAAAGAAAATGAGGAGGGAAGTGAAGTGAAGAGACATTGACGTGTTCAAAGCATCAGCAGGATTTTCACAGAAGCTATCATCAGTCAGAGTCAGAAACTTGCCTTTCCGTCATTCTTGTATTCGGACTTATCATCTTTTGATGAATCATAATCTTTTTTGGAGTTGGATTTTTCATTTTTGTAGGAATCATAATTCTTGTACTTTTCGTCTTTGGATGCATCATAATTCTTCTTGGACTCTGTTTTTCCGTATGATTTTTCAGATTTGGATTTGTCGTCATAAGAATTGTACTTGTCATATTTAGAAGAATCGTAGTCGTTCTTAGAATTTGATTTTTCAGATTTAGACTTGTCGTCATAAGAATTGTACTTGTCATATTTAGAAGAATCGTAGTCGTTCTTAGACTTGGATTGTTTGGAATGAGGGTTGAGGTGAAATAGATTGACAAGTTCAACGCATCAGCAGGATTGTCGCAGCAGAAGTAATCATCAGTCAGAATCAGAAGCTTACTTTATCGGACTCCTTATCGGACTTGGACTTTTTGTATTCAGACGAATCGTAATTCTTCTTGGACTTCGATTTTTCATCTTTGGATTTGTCATCATAAGAATCATACTTTGATTCTTCGTATTTGGAAGAATCCTTGTAGTCCTTGGACTTTGATTTTTTGAATACAAGCACAAAGAAAATGAGGTGTGAAGTGAAGTGAAGTGACATTGACGTGTTCAAAGCATCAGCAGGATTTTCGCAGAAGCTATCATCAGTCAGAGTCAGAAACTTACCTTTCCGTAACTGTCTCCATTTGATTTTTCACCTTTGGACTCGTTATAATAGGCAGATTTATCAGACTTCTTTTCATACTTGTATGAATCGTCATCATTCTTGGACTTTGACTTTTCATATTTGGACTTGTCGTCATATGAATTGTATTTTGATTTTTTGTATTTAGACACATCATAATTATCCTTTGACTGATTTTGTTTGAGTCAAGGGAAAGAGGAATCAAGATGTGAAGCAGAAAAAAAATGACGTGTTCAACACATCAGCAAGATTATCACAAACACTATCATCAGTC
>MWRK01018440.1:0-12307 GCA_002157035.1 Melampsora medusae f. sp. deltoidis
ATTGAGGGAACGGGTTTGGATTTTGGGAATCTTGAAGGGTATTCAACCAAATCTATCAGCGGAAGATGGAAAGCTGTTGCGTACAAACTTTCAAGAAGGTTCTCTTTCCCGAGGAGAGTTGGAGCTCTTGCTAAACCAAAGTGGGTATATCCCCAATTTCAAGCAAGATAGTTGAACTCTTCTGATCACGCAAGCTCGTTCTTTTACACTTTTGATTTATAGATAAAAACTTGGCCGCTAGTGCGATAAACCTTTGGGAGCAGGATTCAGAGCATGTAGAAATAGATCCAGGTTAGTTTCCATTCTTTGGACAATACAAAAATGCTGAGATGATACAACATTGAGCAATTACCCTGTAATCATTACAGGCATTTTGGAAGCAATGGAAAGAGTAGAATTATTCTTGAAACTTGATGAATATTTCAAAACAAAGGAAGCCAATAGAACAAGTCCAGATTTTATCACAGTATATAACACCTTACTTCAAGCAAGGTGTCCAATTCCAGAGGAGATCCTATCATTCTTGATAAAGAGTTGTCAGCATCAAATGGAAAATGAAGGCGTGCCAGAAGGTGAAATCATTTCTCTTTACCATATCATGACACATCTCCAGGAACACTACCAAGAAGTGATAGACCATCTGGCAGATAAAAAGATTATCAATCCAATCTTTGAGTCTAGGTATGCATCATTGAGGAAAGACTTTGAGTATCAAGGAAAAGTGAAAGAAGATGTGAAAGCATTTTTTGGCAGAGAACATGGAGATCTCTACATGGAGAACCTTGTAGCGCCATTCATTGGATGGTCAAAAGTGGACCTGAAACATTATGATTATGTATTGACTTCTTTGAAAGCTTATGAAGATGAAATGAGAAAATTGAACCCTCAAGATCATCAAAAGACCAGTGTATATATGGCAAATAAAAAGGAAGTTATTGCAATCTTGACCAAAGCTGCAGATCACATAGAAGGAGCCCAGAAGTTGATGGATCCAGAGAGACCAACATCTGGTGAGTGGTGAATGTTCTCTTGTTTTTCAGATGTCGGGCTCAAGATCTCATTAAAGCTCCGTATACACTCAGCCAACAATAAAGTAGAATCAGTTTCAAAGCATATACCCCAAGGAACTAACAAGGGTGGACAAGAAATGAAAGCGTGTCCGATATGTTTGCAAGAATTTCTTCATGAACGTGTTTTGAGATTGAACTGTCATGAAACACATGTCTATCATGAACATTGCATCAAGGTAACATACCCTTTCTCATCTCCATAAATTCTTTCTTCACCTTATCACAACAACATCGTTGACTGATTCATGAACTGCCCAGCCACACATCGATAAATGTCAAGATCAAGGTCCTGAAAAACCGTTCTGCCCTATGTGTCGCAAAGTGGTACAAACTCCGATCCCTAGAAGGGGTCACATCTTTTGGAACAGTCCAAGATCAACTCCGGAATTGGAACCTCCAATTGCTCCAAGCAGTAAAATTGTGGATATGGAATAAGTTTGCTGTTATGTTTCCCCTTGCCTATTTCATGTGTCCTTCTTCAAGAGTTTTTTACGAAATCTGAGGGTCTTCATCTGTGGCTAAAGAGGTGCCAAGCATTACCAGTCTTCCATAAGATCTTCTACTCATGATGCCATTCTTGGAGGTGCTACTCTGGCACAACTCTAAATGCGGCACACATGGAAAGCTTTTTGTAAACAAATGATCAATTGACTAATTTATTCATCATGATAAGATGCTGTATAAATCAATGAAATCATAAATCAAAAAACTTGACAGGCTTTTCATCAATCAGAGATTAACTGGTGCTTTCAGGGAGCGGGGCCTGAGAGGTAAGTAGCATTGAACCTTCGAGCTAGATGTTCACGAGAAGTCAGTGTTTCAGAAAGAGAAATTCCTTTACTTTCTAGTCGAGAGCTGGTCACTGGCCATACGATAGATAAACGAAATGAGATCAGAGTGTTTCAAGATATAAAAAAGGCGTGGTTGAGGCGGAGGGCGTATAGACGAGATTAGGGCTTCAAAAGATGTACATCTTGACATAAGAAAACTTACACAGATCAGGTGAATTTCCTAGCACATCCTTGAGGATTGCATCAGGGTCAGGTTGACAAAAGTAAGCAATCGAGAATCGAGTGGGGTGGTGATGAGAAGGGTGAGTAGGTTGAATGACTCGATGTACTGTCGATTTCAATTTACCACCGGTCCAAAATCTAGGAAAGTTCCAAACAAAATGGGAAACGACATTCTCATGATGAGAAATGAGATACCATGATCATACTATGTTGATAGCCTTAGACGTGGAAGACTAAACTCAAGAGCATCACCAATGTTGACCAGGATAGCGCCAGGTTGAACAGCCACATCTTTCCAACTTGAAGTCGGATCAGTTTCCGAAGAAGTAAGTACTTGAAGTCCAGTTGGACCATCAGACTCCTGAAATAGTAAAGTCAATGATCCGTACTAAATCAAACCCAAAAGCAACGTCAACTAGGATCAAATCCTAGATAAACAGTTTTCATGCAACATCAAACTTACGTCCGAATGAGCTCCAGCTCGGATAGAAGCTGATCCCGACGGATTCTCGGGATTCGAAGGTTGAGAGGCGTAATAAAGCATACGAAGAATTGAAAGGTCGTCTTCTTTCGCCATGTGTTGTGAGGTAAAGATATCCTTTGAAAGCTACGATGCATTGATTTCGTATGTCAATACCAGTGCCTGTTCATTGATTGATAGAAAGTACCACCGACTCCTAGACTGATGGCCAGTAAATTGAGGATCTCAAGGCATATTGACCGACAAGTCTACCAACCAACCCGCAATGATGTCAGAATAAACCTATGATTTCGAGAGAAGAAAATCATAAGTGCTTACCTCTTGAAACTCGTAAATGGCTGGTAAATGATTTTCTAACGTCGAAGGAATCACTTGTGTTTTCGGTGCGACAGGAAGTCCATCTTGAAGGATCAATCTTCCCAAGTTGAAAGCCCTTTATATCCCCGATTCAAGAAGGCAAGGCCATAGGAATTGTGGGTATAGTTCAATCAATTCAACGCAGCATGTTAGATATCATAAGCTTGAAATGTTGTGATTTACTCTTTGGTGTCCCCTTGAGGACTTGATAGTGGATCCAAGCTGATGAACGATACAAACATTGTCATTGGCCTCGTTCTTATGAATGACATCAAACGAAACGAGGACTCAAACTGTTCGGCTTTGAAAGCCACATAGCCCATGTTATCAGCCTAACATACAAGCTCATCAACCAATGAGCATATGTACTGGTGATCAAGAGATGTGTTCAATGACCAAACCTTTCGAGCACATTTAGTCTTCTCCAACTCGGAACTTTGAGTGAAGAAAACTTTAGAGATCTCAAAGATTTTAGATATGGAAATTTGATCGAGATCAGGATGAGTGACATAAAGAAAGCCAAGAGTACTGAAGGCTTCCTGAACGCTTTTTGCCAACTCAGCTTTGTTGTTTGATGAGAGCGCAAGGGTTGGGATAGGTGCAGTTGAGGTCATGACGACGATGATGTGGTGTGGTCGAGTTTACGACCTGTGGACAAGCGAGATAAGACAGGATACATCAGACCACTCGAGTTTGCCCTCGGGTTTTGGCGCTAATCCTCTTCCAGCATCTCGACCTTATCACTGCTATGTCTGAACAACTTGCCACCTCATTACCTCTCATTGACATTTCACCATTTCTTCGGCAACCTTCGAACCCTGATCATCAAAGCAAAACCGCAGCTGAAATTCATGAAGCCTGTACCTCGACCGGTTTCTTCTATCTCACTGGACACGGTATTCCAACACAGCTTTTTGCAGATGTCCTTAAAGCTACTCGTACCTTTCTTTTAGAAGCCACTGAAGAAGAGAAAGAAGCTTTGTCGATCGCTTCCAACGATTTCGCACGTGGATATCAACGAAAAGGTCTTAATATCACACAAGGAAAAGCAGATTGGCATGAAGCATTAGATCTTTATGCACCCTCTCCATTCGGCAAAGATGGGAAAGGGAAAGTTCTAGGAGGAGAAAACAGATGGCCAGAAACACCAAAGTATTATAAAGAAGTTGTTAGCCAATACATTGCTGCGATGATTCGATTGGGTGAAGTGATGATGAGAGCAACTGGAATGGGACTCGGTTTGAAATCAGATGAGATAGAAAACTTATGCAATCTCGTGAAGGACTCATTCTGGTTTGTTACTTTGTCTTGAGCTCATTCGATCTACATTGAGCCGACTCGATCTATAATTACCACGCGCTTCGTATCAGGGTCATGCGATGTATCGGTTACCCACCTTTACCCAACACTCACGACGGGATCTCGTGCGGGGCTCACAAAGGTCTTCTTTTTGACTTTGATATGTGATCGCAAGTACCGCGCATCGTCTTCAAATGATAACCAATACGTTCGATCTGGACAGATTACGGATGCTATACGTTCCTCTATGCTGATTCGACTCGTGGTGCTTTACAAGTCTTCAGACGAGGAGTTCAGGCAAGCCAAACAGAAGTTCTTACTGAAGAGGGAGGAGAAGTAGGAGTTTGGGTCAATGCTGATCCTATTGAGGGAGCACTCGGTATCACCAAACTCGACTGATTGCTTTGATATCATCCTAAAACGAGATCATTAACTGATAGTTACGCTTTGTCATCCAGTGGTTAATATCGGAGAGATGTGGGAGATTTGGACAAATGGGATTTACAAGGCTACGTTGCATCGAGTGATTCATAAAGGCGAAAACTATCGAGTTTCGTAAGTGAGCTACTTGTTTGGCAGGTCTGATCGTCTCGCAAGAGATTATAAATAAAAAAGAAAAGATGAATGCAGGAAATCTGTTTTGGAGTATTTGATTAAAGCTGAACATCTGTTTCATCTTGTTTCTCAAAAACGAGGCATCAGGGTACCTTTCTTTTACGAGCCAGCTTTCAACGCCCATATCTCTCCTTTACCTGCTATTCTCCGTCAAGAGAAGCAATCCGATAGATACGTCAAGAAACGATCTTCTATCCGATATGGTGACTTTCTCCTTAGTAAAGTGGGCGGAAACTTCACGGTATCCGCTGAAACCGGTCAACTTCAACTAAATGGTGTTGAGGGTGAGGTTCGCAAGGATCGCTATTAAAACTGATCAGTCCCTGTTTGGGTTCTCATTTGATTTTGATGCTATAACCCCAAGATCACTCTTGACCAACTCAGTTTTGATCCAACATTCAAAGTAGACTACATATTCAGTTTCAATGTCGACTTCAAAATGTTGTATTATGCCCGTTATATGGACTGTTATCAATATATCTTGTACCATGCTAATTATGGTTGCACATACAGTGCAGTATCCATCCCCCCTTGAAGAGCTTTCCTTTGGACATACATGTTTGTACTCTAATCAATCTTAGGCTCACTAAATCTATGACAATGTCGAACTCACACTGCGATAGGACTATCAGAGTGACATCCAATATACACGGGCCACATTGTATACAGCTTTTACAGTGACAGTGTCGATGCGAATTTGGAAGCATCAATATTCTTACTCCAGTCATTTATTGTGATTGTGGTGAGCACATATTCCAAAAGCGAGAATGTATAGAATTAACGTGTCATATATATGTGTTCCTTCACATAAGTTCATCATTGAGAAAAATAAGAAAGCCTATGATATATCAGGATCTTGCCAAATAACAAAACCAGGTCCACTTCCATCCTCGTCAAAATCTACCGTCGATTCAGGATACTCTTCAAGCAACTGCTCAAGGCCCGCCCAATCTCCAGGCTCTTCCACTTCTTGCTGAATCTCTTCAGTTGCTGCAACACTGACAGATGGCGACATGGTAACTTGAGCTGGAGAGATTGCAGCCTGGCGGTGAATTGATTTTGTACCCGGTCGCGTGAGGGCTTTTAATTCTGCAAAGACTGCCTTTTGGTCTTCTTCTAGAAAGGTTGGAGATATAGAATCATCTCTTTTTTCATTGTAAGGCTCTTTACTGACTTTTATTTCTGAAAAAGTTGTTGGATTTGCCTGCGTTTGTGCAAGGATATCAGGATCTGAGAGTTCCTCTTCATATATGTTGCTGTTTGATTGGGTTTTGTACTTGAACGGATCACTCAGGACTTGTTGATGTTTCTTCCAAACGTTGAGAAATGGTGAGTATTTGGGATTCGACCAGGTGGTATGGATAGGTGAAGATGTTTCATAAGCTTCCAAAGGCTGATGTTGATGAGAAGACGTAGATTCCTGAAAAACTCTATGATCAGACTGAGCGGTTTCCTGGGAAACCTGCCGAAATGCCTCTACGTCGTCGTGAGTCAGGTGTTGTCGCGTGCTAGGGTTCATCAGATACTCTGATCGATGACATTTAATAATCCTGCCGCAAGGACTCGTAGTAGAAGAGCTGAAGGCGTCATGTCTCGTACTTGTGCTAGAATCAAAGAGACCGTCTTCCAAATCAATTGGCAAAGTAAGCCCGAGTGGTGATGAAAAATCTGCTTCAGAACTCGCGATGGCTTCTGCAGCAGATGCAAGTTTGAGTAGATAGCGATCAGGTTTCGGATTCCTTGGATATACATTGTGACTCCGAAGACTCTGGGACGGGGATTGGGGTGGTGGGTACGATTCTTGAAGGAGAGGTGAATGATGATAAAGAGTCGGAGCTTCAGTTGGTAGCCTGCGCTTCCATTCCCTCTCATGAAGAGATC
Organism: Melampsora medusae f. sp. deltoidis; assembly: GCA_002157035.1. Classification (NCBI taxonomy): domain Eukaryota; kingdom Fungi; phylum Basidiomycota; class Pucciniomycetes; order Pucciniales; family Melampsoraceae; genus Melampsora; species Melampsora medusae. The sequence continues at coordinate 6,717 of MWRK01018440.1, forward strand.
CAAGTTGACTCTTCCGACGTTCCATGCTTAACAGCGGAGAAGACTGTGATATCTGTGGTACAAGAATGGAAGATATATTGTTAGCTCGCGTCAATTATATCCTTTTTGCAGAGGTTATGACGCAACAACAGTGTATAGTACCAAAAAATGAGGCCTGCGCTTGATATGCACATCTTTTTTTCAAGATTTGTCTGCGCAAGTTCAGACAAAGTGAGATGTAAAGCCTACATGAGAGGGAAATGGATTGTATTCCAGAGTTTGACTTGATTGTTCCTCTGGCCAAGTTTGGAAGGACAAACGGCTGCGAGAATGGTCCGAAGCCTGATTGTTTTCCCGGCCGCCGCCATCGTCAGCGAGCAATGGTGTAGGAGAATTGTATTCGTGCAGAGTATCGTTGGGATAGGTAAGTGGACGATAGGCCAAGAAGGGTGGAAGCATCTGAGGTGATGCTCTGGGTGAGCTAACCCGGGGATCGATAGAGGCGGGAGCTGAACCATAGTTCTGACACTCAATTTTTCGGCTTGGCAGGCTTCCGCTAGAATCAATGGTCGCTAGAGAAGGATGTTGGGGATGACGCGAAGCACGACGAGGAACCGGTCGATGGAAGCTTGGATAACGTCGCGATGAGGAGGGTTTGTTAAAGGCGCGGGCCTGACCATGTTCTGGAACCTCCAGAGCTCGCTCAAGCCAGGCTGGCGGAGAACCTTTGTCGTCCCCTCTTGCACGCAGAGAGGATGACTGTTCACCAAGGTGTTGGGTACCATTATTACCGAACTCATCATGGCCAGATGGATTGGAAACTTTCGTACCATGTCGGGTGGTGGCTAGTTTGAGGGGTAAGCCGGAATCTTGACTTCTTTCGAAAGGAAACTCTTTGGGTCGTAAGGTGAGCCTACGAGGGGGCATTTTGATAGTTTGCAGAGACACGTCAAGAAATGGTCATAGTGGAAGGAATAAAACTAAGAAAACGGTCATGAAGAGGTTTTTGGAACTTTTCATCTCTCTTTGACTGATTTCTAGCATACATCTTACTCACATTACCCATATATGTGTCCTACGAGGACGGTCAACAAGTCAGCAAATCCATAAAACTCGGCAATTCCACAAGACATAAACCTGCAAGGAGATGAAGATGAGACTGAGCTTAGCCTTCACCTGCTATTTCGTATCCTACAAACGAACATTCCAAGTAAGTAAATCACAATCTTCGAGAATTTGCACTGGAATCATTCCAAACTCTTGAAGATTGTCTTCTGCGTTGGTCTGTCAGCTAAATTTTTACCGCAGACATAAATCGAGCGTGTAAATGCTATCAAAAGGCATGGCCGTCTTTGGTATACTATGAGAAGTCAATTTGCTCTCTTTGTTCCAGATCTCACGTGCACCTAATTTGTTACTCATCTTGCGACTTGCTTGATTTGTTCCGTTGAGAACGAACAGCCTCTTGGTGTCTTCTCGGGAAAAAGTCACTGCGTGACGAGGTGACACGCGTCTCTTATGAGCCTGGCTGGCAGCTGAACTCATCTCAAAAACATGTCAACAGCAAAAGGGTAAGCTTAACAAAGCCCCTCTGACTCGCCTAACTTAACTAAGTACCTCCTCAAAACCGCGCGCGTCCTTCCGGAGCCTCCGCAGGCTCCGGGGGACGTCTCTGCGGGGGTTAGGGGTAGGGGCTTGTGTTAAGCTAGCTGACTCGCGCGCTCTGCGAGGGGCGCGCAAGCGCGCGAGTCAGAGGGGCTTTGTTAAGCTTAGCAAAAGGGTTTGTGAAGGTGACCAGCAGCTACCCGCACATTACAAATAATGTAACCAAATGATGTTTAGAACTCTATTGGCTATTGATGTAGGATCACTCTCACCTCGCTCGAAGCCTCGCGAGGAGCGAGTTGACATTGTTAAGTTCGTTACAGAACCTTCAAAACATGAATAAGAAGTGTGAAGCCATGACGGATTTCGCCGGTACATCTGAAAGAGTTGGGAACTTGGGAGACCCGGATGACCGAGTGATGTGCCGGGCCTTCATTTCAGCGCAGCCGTGCGCAAAGGCTCAAAGCCACTTCCATTGCTGACTCGCATCATCCAGCTACCTCCAGCTACCCACCAATACACAAATCGATCTAGTGCACAAGAAAAGCAATCAAATAGGCGGCATGAGGGAAATCATTACCCTCGCTGCTGGACAAGCAGGAAATCAGGTGAGGTCTCTACTTGCTCGACGTAACTCAATCGACCTCTCCCTCGATCCAAAAAAACTTGAAGACTGACTTACTGTCTCGTATCGCAATTGACGAAACGTAGGTCACCAGCTCTTTCTGGCAATCGATTCTACAGGAGCATGCGTTATCTGGAGAAGGAATACCCTTACCTGGAGCAACAGAGGAGCAACATACTCGGTTAGGAGTCTTCTTTAGCGAAGCAGCTAAAGACAAATGGGTTCCTCGAGGACTCAACATCGATCTTGAGCCTAATACCATGGAATCCATTCGGTCTGGCCCATTAGGAAAGCTTCACAGACCCGATAACTATATCAATGGTCAATCAGGAGCCGGTATGTCATCTTGGTCTTTTCGTAAAGGGCTATTACTTCGATCTGAAACAATTTTGATATGACATGCTGCTGCGGTTGAAGGTAATAACTTCGCAAAGGTGAATAAAAACTATATCTCGTATTTGTCTCTATCGCATTGATGTGGGTCATACACTGATCATGATAAAACTTCATTCAACTCATCTAGGGCTTTTACACGTAAGCTGAGGCCTCTCGAGCCCATTTCATCCTTCCTATAAGGATCAGCTCTATCGCGCTGATGATCTCTTTGGCTGTGTCTTGTTTTCTCGATCAAATCTATGAACTCTCAAAGTGAAGGAGCTGAGCTGGTTGAAAATGTCATGGAAGTCGTTCGACACGAGACTGAGCGTTGTGAGATGCTCCAAGGGTTTCAGTTGGTCCATTCGTTAGGAGGCGGCACAGGAAGTGGGCTAGGAACACTGATCTTGAATAAGCTAAGGGAAGAATACCCAGACCGTGAGTATATCAAGTCAAGCTACTGCGTCAGTAGTATAACATTCTGATCAGATTTCACATATCTTTGATGCTGAATGCCAAACCATTCAGGAATGATGACCACATGGTCTATTCTACCCAGTCCAAAGGTGTCGGATACAGTAGTGGAGCCGTATAATGCGACGCTTTGTTTCCATCAATTGGTTGAGATGGTACATTGACGTTAGCTAGGCTGTGCATCTCATTCAGAAAGCTCGCATCACTCACTATGACCCACTTTACAGAGCGATCTGACTTTCAACATCGATAACGAAGCATTGTTCGATAGTAAGCTCCCCAAACATCTCCCTTATCTGGATCAGGTACTCATTGATCATCTTACGTTTCAGTCTGCCAGAGGACACTCAAAAAGAACGATCCGAGTTACAGTGACTTGAATGCACTCGTAGCCAATGTGATGGCCGGTAGTTCAACTACATTACGATTCCCAGGTCAATTGAATGCCGATTTACGCAAGCTGGCCGTCAATATGGTCCCGTTCCCTAGATTGCATTTCCTCATGTGTGGATTTGCACCATTGACGGCACCTGGTTCTGCCAAGTATCAAAAACTGACAGTCAGTGTCTTCTTAGATATCTTCAGAAAGAACTGAACTAATTTTTGAGTTGTTCCAGGTGCCTGAGCTAACCCAGCAAGTCTTTGCGCCACAATCGATGATGGCAGCCTCTGATCCCCGCCTTGGTAGATACCTTACTGCAGCCACTATTTTCCGAGGTGCTGCTGTTGCTTCTCGAGAGTAAGTGATGAAATCTACTTATTTACAACTCAACATTGCAGCAGAACTGACGCGAAATTAACTCATTTCGACGTGTTCGTAAATTTCAGTGTTGAGGAGTCAATGGCAGCTGTACAAGAGAAAAACTCGGATTTCTTCGTGGATTGGATCCCTAACTCTGTGATGACTTCGTTATGTCAAGTGCCTCCAACTGGTTCGTCTGACTGCATTATTTCTCGGATGTTGCTCATCATATACTGATTAGTCGAGTTTTTCTCTTGATTTGATTAGGTCTTCGGATGGCTGCGACATTCATCGGTAATTCAACAGCTCAACAAGAATTGTTCAAGAGAACCCAAGCTCAATATGCAGTTCGTCCCACTCCCTTGATAGTCTGAAGTAGCTTTGTCTATGTCCATCCAATTCAAAGGTTTTTGGGTTTTGCACTGTGTCATAGGCTATGTTCCGTCGACGTGCATTCTTACATTGGTACACAAACGAAGGAATGGGTCAGTACCAAATCTACTATTGATCCCAAGATTCCGTAGACCACAGTTCCTGACGTGATATTTTTCCAAATCCAACAGACGAAATGGAATTCACTGAGGTAACTTGATACTTCGCGATAATTCGCGAGTCATCAACCCTTTCCATGTACTGACACATTGTGATTTGTGAATCCCTAGGCTGAATCCAATCTCATTGACTTGATTGAAGAATACCAACAGTGAGTACCGACCCTGAATTGATCCACCTTGGTATTTCATGGTATCGATGATGTCCATATCTTGCTTCAGGTACGCAACGGCAAGTATTGATGACGACTTACAAGATGATGTCGAATACGAAGAAGGATATGAGGAAGACGAAAATGGATATAGCCATGACGCTGAATCTGAAATCCCAGAATGAACAATGAATGGACTTGAAGAAAATGAGATGCTGGGGTATAATTCAGCCTTTAAGTGGTCCAATTCAAGCATATTCTAGTTTGATATTTTATTCGATTTTTTGGTTGCATTGTTTGGTATCCTCCCTATCTTGGATACATCTCTTTTGTGTGAAGTTGCCCTAAATTTTTGATTTGTTTTGTGATGATGACTTATTCTTGGGGGAAAATTTGATTGCGTGCTTTATTCTATGATGATGATGATGATACCATTTTAAGGTAGTAGACATCATGGTCAGTCTACAAGGGACAATCAACATTTTGTTTACTGTGATTGCCTTTTGGTATATATATCTTCTTTAATTTGTTTTATAACAGAGTTCTATGAACATACTAGAATTTGATCAAGCTGCCGCTTTCAGAACTTTATGGTTTTGTTAGTGATACGACCATTAGGTGGTTGATCACACAAACATTAATTACTTCTGGCTGGTGTAGGAGTGAGATTTACGAGGATTTCCGATTTCTGGCTGAGTATCACAAGGACCGCCAGATCCCCCCTCGACGTCGAGGGGGGCCAGAGTCTTGCAGAAGTCTCGCAATTGCGTTGAAATTGTGTTCCATCTGAGCAGCTCAGATTTGCACATTTCCACCACCTTAGTCAAGGTCTCAATGAACAGCCCCGCACGTTCAGCAATTCCTCTAAACATTAGGGAACATAGGGCTATCAAGAGGTCTAAATTTTGTAGAGCTGTACACATACAATGAACCACAGCAAGCTAAGGGTAGAAGCCAAGGATCACACCGGTGTCAGTCACACTCACCATCCCACCTGTCACGCTCCCTCACAAACTCACCCCAACAATCACTTGATTCTTGGATCTCTCGCCTCATCATCATCTTGAAATTTTTCCCCGAGCTTCTTC
>KZ138649.1:0-11033 GCA_002157035.1 Melampsora medusae f. sp. deltoidis
CATCTTAGAGCATCTTTGAATAAGTGATGGAGTTTGTGTGTTGATTTTTGTGTTTCTGTGCAGTGGATTGGTGACAAAAGTAAGTTTTACAGTCTGGAATCAAAGTTCAACCCCAGTTTGTTCACCAGTCTCAACATAATGACACCAAAAGTATGTATTATGGAGAATGGTAGAGACATGGGATTTTTGACAATTTCTGCCACCCATGAAAAATATGCATAGGAAAAAGAATGGGTGATGTGAGAGTATGACACATTGGGTGTATGGGTTTTCAGAGAGGCAACTGTATGTACACTCGAATTCTTTGTATAATTATGGGACTCAAAACTATTATGTTCAAGCCACCTTTTTCAAGAAAGGTGTCAAAAACTAAACTTAACAAAGACTATTTGCTCAAGGTAAGTGTAGGACTTTGTTAAGATTAGTCAAAAACATAGAATCAAGGTTTTTTTGGGTGAGAGGATTTCCTGAATGATTTTTTTTCAGATTTTTGTGCCATTCAATTCCCACAAAAAAAAGAGATTTTTGAAACTAGGTTGTCACAAAGGGTGGCTCCAACAGGCTCCAATGTAATAGTTTTAAGTCCCATAACTGATCACCTTCCTTCACACATCCATTCTTCAAGAAAATCCATGCATACATCAAACTTTGGTCACAATTTCAACAATTCTATGGACATACAATGTGGATGAAAATTGTCCTTCATGCATTTGATCTTCAACTGTTTTGGCAATAAGGGCTTTCAAGATTAATTTTTTTTCACAGATTTTACCATAAAAAAGATTCCTGTTGTATCATAATTTTACATAAAGGTTTTGTTCACAGGAAAGCTTTTATGTATCCTGTGCGTGTAAAACATAAAACAATAAGCTTACAACACATGATCAGATAACCAAGCTTGGATGGATTGCTCTCAGAACTAGGTGGGGTTGATAGTGGATGCAAGCATAACCTTGCATCCCCTTTGCAGCTCTTTTCTCATCACAGGCTGGACAATCAAGGCAAAAGAGTTCCAAAGCCTTGATCACATTTTACAAGTCTTTTTGATGTTGCAGCTAAGTCTTTTTTATGGTTACAACATCAAAACTTAAATATTTGGTTGTAAAAAAATGTTCTTGAAACCCCTTAATGATCAATGGCTTCTTGAGAAGCCAGTCATTGATCCATAATTCTTTTTCCTCTGTTGGTCACATGTTTGCTGATTATCATGTCAGTCTTAACACCTTTAACTTTGGGGGAAAGTTTTTTACAGTCAAAGCAGCAAAATCATTTGACTTGAGCCCCACTATTTTCATCAATTCTGGACATTAATCTATGTGTAATATGTAGCTACAAACCTCACTCTTTTTCTTTGATCATAACAATCCATCAATCAATCAATCAATCAATCAATCCTCCTTCACATTCAAATTCACATCCACTTAAAACTTTTCAAGCTCATATCAATTTTTCTTTTATTCTTCCAAAATCAATTTCACTTGCCCAAGGTTTACCATACGTATCATATTGTACAACCCACTGCCACTGCTCCACAATCCCTTCCTTAAATCCACACACTTACACACACACGCACATTTCCACGTATCATACAACCCAAAATTCAAATGATTCAAACTATCTATCTGTACATTCATAACATAACTTCAATATATTGAATTTTTGTATAAAACCCAAAATCACAATTTTCATCATAATGATATCAAATGCAAGAATTCAATCTATCATGTAAGATCCCCAATCCCAAACTCCCAAACTCCCAAACTCCCAAACTCCCAAAATCCAATCTCTCCTTTCTCAATCAGCTCAAAGTTTGTTTTAAACAAAAGAAAAAAATCCCATCCACTTTTTCACTTTTCCACTATTCCGCATTTTCAAGCATAAGCCCCCATCAACACCCCATCCTGCACGACCAAGCCCTCAAAGATCCATCTCATCATCCCCAATCCCCTTTCCTTATTAGATCTTTTAATCCTCCGATCCTCCAAATCCTTCATCTCCTCCAAAAACACATCACACGTCAAGCGTCTATAAACCCTCGACCAATCCTCCGATGACCCTCCCTCTCCCTCTCCCTCTCCTGATGCTAACTTCACTCCTTCTTCCACCAAACTTATCCAATTCAAACACCCTAAAACAATCTCTCTTTCTAACTCAGCTTCTTCAATCACTTCATGAACTCCAATCCGTTGACCCCATCCCATCAAGACTTCCTCCAACACCCTTCCCACCAATCCCCTTCTTCCTCCTTCCCACTTCCTTCCGCCGCCTCCTTCTTCATTCTTCGAACCTGCTGCACCACGATCCTCCTCCATGAAATCCGTTCCCATCAATTCAAACGGCCAAGTAAAGATATCCACCGCAAGCTTCACCGATCGTTCAATCAACTCATACTCCTCAACCTTCCACATCTTCCCAATCCGAATCCGATTGGTTTCTTTCTTATTCCTTTCCCCATCCTCACCATTCATCATCATCATCATCGGTTGTAATTTAATCTCTTCTCCTTTTTTCAAAATCAAACAAATCCCCGAGATCACAATCCTAACAAACTTTTCAATCGACATCGATTTCAAAACATAAGGTAACAAAGACCAAAGTGGAATGGTTGAATTGGTTCGATGTTGTTGTCCAGCTAATGATCCTTTCTTCTGATGATCATCTTCATGATGATGATTCAAATCCAACATCTCATCTCTAATCGCCATCTTCAATCCCACATTCAAAGCTTCTTCCCACCCCATCCCAATCCCATAAGTGACCAATAAATCCGTATCATAAAAATTAAACGTCAAATATCCCGTAGGAGCCACCAGATCAGTTGACGGAAACGCCATGAGTTTTTCTTCAATTCGTTCGATCTCCAGTTTAACCGATCGTCCAAGATCAGGCGGCGCAGGTTGATCTCCTTCTTCTTCTTCAATCTCCATCCCATTCTCTGCACCACCACCCCCGGTACTTTGAACCGCCATGAAGTACGCATTGAAGGCACGTAGTAATCTGAGGGATTTGGCGGCTACCAAACTGATGGCTGTAGGTGTGATAGCATCAGATAAAAGAATAGCTTGAAGGATATCAAGTAAAGCTGTCGGATAAGATGTAGGACTCATCGCCCTGTGCTTTCGCGAACATTCACACCACACCACAAATCAGCTTTGGTCAGTTGAATTCTCAATTCCATCTCATTCATTTCGGGTATTTTGATGGGTGATGGTGTCACATACCCAGCACGGCTCAACTCATTCACCAACCAACCCACCACACCCACTGCACAACCCGCGACCAAAAGCTCTTGCTCAAAATAACTCAATCCTTCCCTAAACGTTTCCAAATCGATCAATCCGGTTCTCAAAGCATCAAACGATTGTTTAAAGATACTAGCACTAATCATAAAGAATATCCTAGGATCCGTCTTAGTCAACAGATCATCCGAGATACCTGAAGAACCATACAAAGCACCGATCCAAGAAGCCAAGGTAGTAGAATGACTAGTAGGTAAAGAAGCTAATGGAGAAGCCATCGAAGGGTTCGAAAGATAATGGATCGTAAAACCCGAAGAAGCGCCTAGATGAATCGACAAATGTGACATCAATCCAAACCGACCTGCAACCCCTTGAACCCATCCTACCAATCCTCCAAACTTTTCAAACCCATTGCTTCCATCACTCTCATCTACCGTGCCTTGTTGCTTAGATTGACTTCTAGCATTCTCCCATCCATCTAACACATCTTTCACCGGTTTCAAGATGTCTTTCGGTTCGAGCCATAAAAATAATGTACAGAGTGTATCGAGTCCGGTTAAAGCTTTGGTGAGATTGGTCAAGGTTGTAAGATCGAATGACCATGCTGCATTCATGAGAGCCTGTTGATGGATCTCTCATCAGAAGATGTACATCTGGATGAAATGATTTCGGTTTGGTTTGGTTTGGGAAATCAGTGACTTACCTGTTTGGTTGTACTGGCGATCTCAGCAATAGGAGTTTCCTTTGGGATCCCCAAGACCTCAACCAAGTGATCTAAACCCAGTTCAAGTTGACTATGAACATCTTTACGATGACCCATCTCCGGATCCACGATCCCAGCCATTTCTCCAGAATCCATGGTCTTACTCTCCATCCGATGCTCCGTGTTTGGTGAAGCAATCAGTTGATGAGCATGAAGACTTGAAACAAACGAATCCCAAAGCTGTACCCGATGAAGCAACCGTCTTGGTGGATCCCGAAGTTCAGGCTGACCCTTAGGAATAGATGATTGATCAGCCGCCGCCAAAGAAAGATCCTTCCCCATTAGATTTTGTCTAAGCACTCCAAGATCCGATGAATTAAGTAAGCATTCATCCGAACCACCAATCTCAGGAGCGGTGAGGATGGCCAACCGAATCAATTCCGCCAATCTTCCACCCCCCAAGAATGCTTTCCATGAAACCTTATCATCTTCTGTGTTCGATTCATCATTCAGGTGGCTTTCACTTCCCGCTTCGAAATCAATCACCACTGATGAATTCATGTTTCCGATCCTGATAGCAGCCAATAGGATATCCACTAACCATGTTCGACAATGGGTTGGCGAGCATGATGATATCCCATTCGACGGATCCTCGGGAACGCGTTTGATGTAAGTGAGTGCGAAGGCGATGATCCTGATGATCAGTGGGCTTGGTAGATGTCCTCCCTCGGGATTCAACTGAATTGCCGCTGCACCTGGCGTCAAAAGGATGTGGGCAATGATCGCAGTTGAGGTGATGGAAGTGATTGGGAGATGATAGTCGAGGAGTTGAGAGGCCTGAGGAAGTTTAGGGCTTTGGGAAGAATAAACCAAAGCTTTACAAAGCGAAGGTGAAAGATGACGTAAGATGGAAGGGAAGTGAAGCTGATTGGCTTGTGAATCGATGATGGGAGCTTGATCATCATGAGGGATTGATAATCGAGAGACTAGTTTGTTTAGCAGAGGCGTGAGGAGATGAGGATGTTGTAGGAATGAACGTCGAGAGATTGATAAGATGCAAGGTGATAGAGAAGCTAATAAACCATCGGCTAACTGATAAGCTGGTACATTTAATGATTTACGTTCTGGTCTGGTGGTGGTGGTGGTGGTGGTGGTGGGTTGTGAAGTTGGATGACAAGATTCGAAAAGGTCTAATAAAGAACTTAAAGATTGAAGACATTCAGTTGGTTCGTAAGTGATGATCGAAGGAGAGAATTTCAATAAAGGTTTAGCAAGTAAGTTAAGGGTTTCTAATCGAGTGGGTTGATTGAAGATTGAATTTGATGATGAATCTGAAATCCAATTGAGAATTCGAATTGAAACTTGAGAAGCTGAGATCCAAGATTGAAATTGAAATTGATTGTCTGATGATGAAAAGAGTGGTGGTGGTGATGGTGGTGTTGAATGTAAAGCTTTATGATAATAAGATAATAATCGATTGGAAGGTGGACTAGTAGCTGTGATCAATCGAATAAGAAGATCTGAATGAATCAACCAATCAACCAATCAACCAATCAACCAATCAACCAATCAACCAATCAAGAATACTCACCACAAACTGAATCTGAAAAAGATTTGAATGAATGATGTTGATCAGTAGTAGGAAGAGTAGAATGATAAGTTGATAAGAATGAAATCCATTGATCAGCAGTCATCGCTCTTGACCAACTAGCTCTAGTGATCAATCCTACTTTTTCTTCTATTTCTCTTTGTACCATCTTTGTCTTGATAGTCTTGGACTCTGGTGAGAATGGGTTGGAAGTTGAAAAAGTTGGTTAACTGAGTATTTAATTCATTGAGAAGGGTGGTGTTGGTTGTATCATGTATGTAGGAGTGGTTGATCAGTTGGGCTTCTTCAGTGACAGGCTACAGCATTGGATTAACTCGAACTTTCATCAGTATCATACAGTCCACTGCCCCTGTATAAACCCATCATGATGGCCAATCCCATACAAAATCTCCATAAACTTAAAGAGTAAATACACAGAAAACGAGAAACATGAATTCACTAAAATCGGATGTTAATGGTACAATCTCATCAAAACCTATCAAACATCCAGAACCTGACTATCTAACCTTCTCTCCTCAAAATAATCGACCAGACTTTAGGGCGCGTTCACTCACGAAAGTTCTGATAAGAATTTCACAAAACTTAAAGTGTCTTTCTCTTTCTGGTGGGGTGCATACAATTTCATTTTTGCATTGAAAAAATTTACAAAATCTGATGTCTGTTCAGAATTTAAACAATGTAGTTGTCTGCTTGCTGAACAATGCATTCATTCCAATCTCCCAAAAAACACTTTTCCCATCATACCTTATCTTTCCAATGCCATTTCTACATATCTAGTGTAACCAAATGAAACACTACCTTTGTCTAGCTATTTGATCATTTCACCTGATCAATACAAGTATGTAATACAACTGAACGATCACATCAGAATCAGAGACAGAAACAGAAAAATCCATTCACAAGATACTTTAATAAAAAGAAAATCCAAAACCAAAAGAACCCGTAAGGTACGAAACTCTGATCATCCAACCTCATCAATCTTGACTTGAGCTATCGACCTACTTACTCCATTTCCCAGCATTGTACTTTGATCTTGTGTAATCCCTACTTGTTGTTCACTAGCACTTTTACTCAACTCCATTGCAGACGGTCCAGTGACCGTCAAGAAGATCGTCCCATTCTCATCCTTCCCTTGATCAACCACAACCATCCCATTCTCCTCCTCGACTTTCTTCTTCTTCACCGCTCCCGTAAGAGCAGTCGAAGCAAGTGTTCTACGTTTGATCGGAATCTTACCTGATGGTGGTACTTTGGGTCGGATCACTTTCGGTGCTCGACCAATCACTTGATCATCATCTCTCAATTCAAACTCTTTCGATTCCATCCTTGCTCTATAAACTTCATGTAACAAACCGATTTGTAAATCAATCGCTTCTCGATCTAGTTCTACAAATCCCATCGGTTTCACAAAACGTGGTTCAGGTTTGATGACCACTCTGTTTGATCATCGAATCAAAAAAAAAACATCGTCAGTATTCAAGCTTCTTTCCTTTCGATTCATCCTCTGCCGGGTAAGAAGAGAGCAAGTTACGCAACTCAGGCTTGTTTGATAACAATTCACTACCATCTGAAGGTTGACCATGAAACAATCGACTTGGGATCCTCAGCGCACTCATTCCTAGTTCAGCATCAAGTCCAAGCTCTCTCAATCCAAAAAAGTCTTCGCCTAATTCGTTTGTAAACTCTCCACTGAATACCGAACAAAAGAAACAAATGTTGAAAATGAGATGTGATGATCAGTACCCACTTGGTTTCTAATGAGATTCTGATCTAGATGAGCAAACTACTCACGTCACAAGTGCTTCTCCATCTCGCGCAAACAAATCATCATCCCCAAAAGCCTTCCCAGCCAAACCAGCAGGCCCATACCCAGCCTCGACCTTCCTAAAAAGCTCTTTCAACTTATTCCCATACTTCTCCACATCATCTCGAACATAAGCTTCCAAAAGATCGAGTCCATTGATCCCATTTGCCCTAAGTGTTTGTTGAATCATTTCACTAGCTGATAAAGTGGCTGAAAACCGATCCGCAAAGAAATGAAGCGTTCGTCCGATGTTACTTAGATACTGAATGGCTACTTCCGTTAAACAATTCAAGGCACCGCTATGGGTTGCTGGATATAGGTATCGTGGTCGAATCGAGACAAGAAAAAAAGATTAAAACCTATCAAAGATCAGTGAGATGAATGTTTTGACCTCTTGACTGAACTTCAGGTTGAGGTGGTGGACAGAGAGGATGCCGAAAATGACAAACCATCAAACCCAGCATGAGTCACCAACAAAGTCACAAGCTGCCTCATTGATTGATAGCCTGCTTCGCCTGCTAGACAAGTTGAGTACACCTCCGCAGGTATATGTTGGTTGACTTTGGCGATCCGTTCAGGGTACAGCTTTTCGTCCTCTTCATCATCCTCATCCTCATCCTCATCCATGGCTGTTCCCTCATTCTCGTCTGGCTCCGGGTAAAATCCTGGCTAGCAGATATAATCAGGGCGTAAGGTCAGCCGAAATGACGCGACTCGATCAATAAGATATAAAATGACATAGGATCAACAAGAGTTGAAAACAACTTGAGTCTGCTCTAAAGTTCTATGATGGCAAGTGAGAATATGAGGAAGATCATAAGATGCGATTGAAACTCAACCTGAACTTGTTGACCACTCATCAAGGAGGAAATCTTTCGGTGCATCCTCTTGATATCCCATAACGTCTTGATATTAGCCGCAATAGGTTCAAGCAAACCAAGCGGTTGACCGAATTTCAAATCCCGATCTTTTACCTTTTTCCGTGTATTGATCGACACCGGTGCACCAAAAGGTAATTCTGGTAATTGACATGAGGTCAAAGACCGGTCCATAACTTCTATCCAATCTCCTAGAATCTCTTGATCAGGTTCAGGTAAGTCAGATTGAATTGAAGATTGTGTTGAGACATCTTTCAACTCCTGCCAAGCTCCTGGCTTGTCCCAATCTGTGAACCGGTACATATCTTCGCATCGTCGGACTAGTGCTGGTCGTTCTTCCCATCGTGTTAAAACTTTGGGCTCTTTGTTATCTTCCAGTGATCCTTTAGAAGATAGAGGAGCGCTCAAGATTGGTTCCATATCCTGATCTTCGACCACNCCACCATAGCCTCGCTCCCACGCCCACGCTCACTAGCTGACCAACGACGTTCAGCAAGGGCTATTCCAGTGGAAACCGTTTGACCTTGTCGCAAGAGATGTGTAGCAAGAGGCCGTGTTGGAAGCCGTGTGGATTTAGAATTCGCTTGAGAACTCGCGCAAGGTTCGCTCACAAACTTCAACAGATTGTTCGCTTTGTTCCTCAATGAATCAGCAGCCGTACGTAGAGGATGTGTCTAATGTGAACAGGACTCAGTCACATTGTGAAGGAAGCTAGAAAGGGGGACCTTAAGAACGGTAGCACTGACTGCGAACGAGTTGTATGTGAAACAATTTGACCAAATCAACTCTAGATCTTCAATAAACTGGCCCTTGGCCTTGTACTGTCCAGACTTCACTTTCTTAAGAACGGCTCCGAGATCCATAGGTTTCTTGATGACTGAAAAAAATTGTTCGATTTCAGTTGATCACCCGATGGAAAAGATGATTAGGAAGGAGATGATCGACCACTGACTGTCATAGTAATCAGGCGCGTCGGCTTTCTTGACACGACTGAGGAACGCCGCCGCATTGGGCTACACCATACGAATTCAGGTTGTATAAGATCAGAACCAGAATCCAAAGAAGAATTAGAGAGCGAATGAAGGCGCATACATCCTGACGCAATTCATTCGTGATTCGTTCGAGTGTATCCAAAAATTCGTGAATAGTTGCTTTCTCATCCTGTGTGAACAGAGGTGGTATGAAAAGGCATGCATGGCCATGAGATGAGCAATGGATTCTTGATTGATTGAACTATGAAGTAGAAGATAATGATGATGATGATGACGAATTGGAAAGTTAAATTACGAAACTCGTAAACCACTATCGCGAGCTTCAGAGGTGAGTGTGATGAGTTCTTCGGATCGAGCTGATCTAGAACGAATGAGTTCATGTAAGAACTATGATTTGGATTTTGAAGAAAAAGTAAAGGAAAGAAAAGGTGAGTATGTGTATGAGTATGAGTGGTTGAGGTTAATAATGGTAATAATGAGACTTAAGACTGACCTTCAATGACATTCTGAATGATTTTACAATGTTGATCACTGCATTCACCTCCAATTCTTCTCTCTCTCTCGAGTCTCGATCACTTCTTCAATATGCCCCGGGGCGGTTTGACTGGCTCTCAGGTCAAGCCCCGATTTCAATCCAATGGCCCCGAATCTTGACTCTTGAGGTTTCGAACACCTTGCTTCTTGATCACTGTCAGGTCGAACTTACATTCGACATGATCAGGCAAGGTTGAGCTTGGAAGTTGTAGAAAAAGACCTAAAACTTGGTACTTTGCATGTGTTGTGGATTTCAATTCATGCCTTTGCACTCTTTAATCCACCATATCCACAATGTAGGAGAAGAGCTATGTACAAGTATGTACACTGAAGGAAACAAGATGAAAGAAGTTGTTTTGGGGAGTGTAAGCATAGCCAACTTTTACCAAGAATAAATCCTTGAGCTTTAATGATGATTAAGGAGATTAAGGAGGTTTTCACTTCTTTGATCATCAATATTCAATGTTCTGAATGATTTACAGAGGACCAAGTTGTATGGTCTTTGGAATGGTCAAGCATTCCCAAGGCCATCTGATTAGCTTGTTATAAAATACGTACAAAGAAGTTCAAACCTACTCAGCTTTACACATGCTTACACTTTTTTTAGACAGGGGACCATTTAAAATGAGCAACAAGTGTGACAGAGCTTGGGTTTATATCACTGCCAGCAAAAAGTATTTTCACATGGAAAAAACTATTGCAGTTAATGCACAGATTGATTGAAAATGTAAATTTAAAGCAGAAAAATATACTTTTGATGTACTTTTAATGCAGTTTTGATGTGTTTTTTAATCATTTGTCATTCTAAATGCAATCATTTTTTCCATGTAAAAATACCTTTTGCTGGCAGTGTATGTGTTTAGCACCAAGTATCCCAGTCAGTGGAATTGTATGCACAGGCCATGCTATTCCCTACGGGGATCAATGGAAATCTTTTAAAACCATCACACATCATCAAACACATTGTCTCATGCTGTAAACTTGGTGTATTGAACTCATCAGTCCCAATGTGTGACTTTGGCCTTTTTGAAAAGCTGAGATATTCTGTTTCAAGTTGACAAAGGGGGAAGGTCACGAAAATATGTTGTTACATGCTACTCCAGTCTGTTGAATAAAATAGAGAAAGATACAACGACAATGAATGTTGAATTTGCGCAAATGCTTTTTGACAAAGATGTGTCTGGTTTTGTGAAAGAGTAAATTGCTTTGTTTTGAGGTGAAATAAGATATCGGCCAATGATTCTTCAAGTGGTAAAGAATGGTAAATACAGATA
>MWRK01018490.1:0-18463 GCA_002157035.1 Melampsora medusae f. sp. deltoidis
GTGAAGATGTCACAAGGCTTTGCTTAAAAAAGCACAATATCAAGATGTAACAATTTAACTATTTACTTAAGTAGGAATGGAAAAAATAGAATATTTGTAGAAGATAATATAATATGATATCATGTAATATAAGAATAAATTGAAGTTGAAATTTAAGTAAGCATCTTGAAACAAAATTTATCAAGCAGACTTGTTTTTCCAAAGCATAGACTACTTTATCAAAATGAATATGGCTTCAACATATTCTGAAAATGAGTATATAAATACTATCAAATTTCAGAAGCCTTGGACTTATATATTATTAATTGTTGTTTTACCAAAGCCAGAAGTTCAAAGTTTCCTTGTCAAATTCAATCATGTCGGTTATCATTCAAAATCCTATTGAAGGTATGAATGAAGCTCACGTAAATTTCTCATCTAAATGGAGCTGTTCTAGAAACTTCTTACTTCCAGTCTTCAAATCCAAGCCAAATTAGAATGACAATATAGATAGAGAAGAAGAAGATACTTACAGTGACTACAAGCTGAGATATCTTCATTTGCTTTTCCTTCACAAAATTAAATCTATAGGATCAAACTCAATCAATATGACTGAAAACTTCAAAGAGGATATATCAGAGTGAGTGATTTTGATTCACCTATGAATCAAATGTGAGGCAATGTGAAGAGTATCATTCAATCCATGAGTAGGGTCATCCAGTATAATCATTGGAAAATTTTCTGTAGTCATTAGTGACAATGCCAAGCAAATTACCATTGATGCCAGAATTTTTTCACTTTTGCTAGCCTGCTGACTCATTGTTATATTTTCACTCATGGTAACCTGTTGGAAGCAAAATCAAACATATATCTACAACTCAAGATCTACTATATAAGGTTGGAAGTACTGACTCTATATTTAAAAATGCATTCTCATCCTTAGCATGCAATCTTACACATATGAGAGGAGGAACTATATCAAGATCAAGGACCAGAACAGCGTGGAAGAAAAAGTCAGAGGAGTAATTAAATTTTGCAAATTTCTGAAAAAAATCAGTTAGATGACAAACCTCCAAAGGCAAGTATTTCTTTACTTTGAAGGCTTTTGATATTCTTGTTAAATTGTTTTACCATTGAATTTTGGCTCTCCTTCAATTCATTCATCTTTTGTAGAAACTTCTCCCTTTTCTTTTGCTGGTTTCCATATCAGCTGATATTTATGGGTTTCTGCAAGGATCTTTTGAGACTAGAAACACACCGCACATTCCTTTCATCAAAAAGCCAAATATCAATTGTTGTGAGAGAATGAGTCAGATTGAAAAATCTTTTCCTTACTTATTCAATCTGAAAATTTGATTGAAACTGGTTCAGAGAACAGTCCAATTAGCTTTATAGAAGCCACCTGAGAAAATATACAGCTACTCACCTTTTAAGAACTGAACAAATCTTCTCAAAAGCCCAATTCAAATGATTTGAAGGACAAATAAAAGTATGATCTACCATGAAAGTATCAACTTTGGATTCCTTTAGGTATGCCTCAAGACTACGGAGCTCTTGTAGCTCAGGAAGTTGATCCTTTTCAATCTGATGATTCAAACCAAACCCATTGATTCCCAACTCATGATTTACAACCTATATATATCAATCATTCACCAAAGTAAGTATTTCAATCTTTGATTTGAGAGGATTCAACAAACCTTGATTCCTTTTGGAGTATCTATTGCTTTAATGGTACCATTTATCTTTAAAGAGACCATACCACATCCGTAGTTAATCTCTGCTGTCGCTGTTTTTTCAGAACTTTCACCCTTCTCAAATCTATTCACGAGGGCCTTGTATGAATTTTTTATATCAATTTTACCTGATAGGAGAAATTTCAAGATCTCAACAATTGTCTATATGTATATATGGTATAATAAATATAAAATCAGATGCAAGAACTACCAGAAACTGAAACCTAAGGAATATGAGTATAAGTATTGTACTTACTGTCTTGCCAGTGCCTAACTCTCCAAGTATCACTGTCATTAGAGGATTCAAACTCAAGACTTGTTGATAATCTATGCCAAACAACCAAAAACCTTCGAATGAAAGAGTTTCTTTGATAGGTAAATTGGCCATTTGAACAAGTCCTAATCCTGGTGAGGAAAATATTCAGTCTAAGTTTGATAAGTTTTGAAGGAGTTACTCAACTAAGTAGATTACTATTGCTACACTAGTTATCTAACGAAATATTGAAGTTGAGTTCTCAATCAATATCAGGATGAATATTTTGTAGAGATAAAAGTTATGTAGATACACATGTTTTGAAAATAAAAGTGATTGTCATCCTTTTTTGTTTCATTTTTTCATTTCCGCGGTTTTCAATGCTGCAGGGAAACCTTGGGAAAGTCTGATGATAGCTGAAGATATGGCCTCAGGTTCAGTCCTTGCAAGTGGAATACGTGGAGCAGGCATGACCTCCATGTCTCCTTGCAATCTTGATTAATTGCATAATCCTCTAAAATAAATTATCAATTCATATTGAAGAATAAAAAAGCAGAAAACAAGACAACCAATTCTATTTTTGAAATAGCTACAATAAAAAGGATTTAAGGTAAACCTTCATTTTTTATTAGAAGTATTAGATCCTGTTAAGGGTATAAATCCAAAGTTTGAATCATTGAGAGATTGATCTATTGGCTCTGAACTCAGCCTTCCACTTCACTTTGAATTTTCCTTTCAATTCGGCTTTGAAGTAGGTTTTGAACCCAGCTTTTATTTGATTTAGATCAACCAAGCATTCATTCAACCGAAGAAGAATGTGACTGAAAAGACATTCAAGTTAGGTGATGATACTATAACTATGGAAGACAAGCTTTTTGATATTGATGACACTCAAGAGATAGAGAGAGAAGAATTGTAGATGCTAGAGGAGTCTTTAGAGGAAATTGAAATCAAACTCAAGGAAATTCAAAAGATATGGAAAGTCTCAATTGTTTTTCAAAAATTCAATAAATCAACTAATGATACAAGAATGATAAACTTTTGAATGAAATTCATCAAAGCCAATATAGAAGAGTGAAAAATCAATGACTTTGAAAAGATGAGATGGCAGAATTGAAAGTTCAGTAACTTATCTTTCTAAACCATTTTTTTTAAAAAAAATCAAATGTTGATCTTCTCTTGGTTTGAAATAGAGCTTTAGTGAATCAAAGAGACGAACTTCATACTCCATCAAGGAGAACAACATCAAGATGGACTCTGATTCAGCTCTGGTGTTGAAAGATTAGGAGAATTTAACTTTGAATGGACAAGGAAATTCAAATCTTTGAATAATTCAATATATATAAAATAGAAAAAGTAAACTAAGTTTTAGGATGTAAAAAGAAAGTATAGAATAAATTCATGAAAAGTGAAAATATGAAATCATTGAATTCTTGAAATACGACCTGGTATAAACCAATGAGGATACATTTGGATTTCACTCCATATCACATATGTAATAAGAAATGATCTGAAATACATATCATTTCAGGGAAACATTTTGTATCAGTTTATCAATACTGTTCTTACAATCATTTCAAGAGTTATCAAAATTACAAATCATGCAATCCTGTCTGATTAGCATTGAATAATTTTTTTACGTTGAAGCATATCATATAGTTTGCAATACTCTTGCCAGATGGAAAGAAACCAACTTGATCTCCTTAATGCTTTGACAAGGCCTCAATCATCACAAAAATTAGCTACTCAAACTGCACATTCACTATTACAACAAGAACTAGATAGAAGCAACAAAACCTGAGAAATAATCAAAGATGAAATGATACCATTTATACTCAAATTATTGGGAAAACCATCATATGATATTGATGGTGACCGTGTACTCCATAATCTTTGCATTGAAATTTTATTGAAATTTTTTGACGGTCAACCTGATTTAATTTCTCCTATCTATAACCTATTCCTTTGAGTAACTAGATCATCCATAAAATCCCATAACCTAGGTCTCTACAATATGAAACTTCTCATTCAAGTCGTATCATCTTCACATCTATCTACAGAAAATGAAATTGAGGATCTATTCTTATATTTACTGGGACTTCTTGGTGATTGTGAACATAGTAATCAACATCATATCATGACAGCTCTCAATTCAATATTCATGAATATCAATTCAAATCCAAATCAGGAGTGGCTTGCTAACTTATCTAGAAAGTTTGTAGTTGGAGTGGTTTCAAGTTTTAAGAAAACCACCACAAAATGGAATGAACAATACTCTTCTATCTTATTGAAGTCACTTCAGTATATTTCAAAGAATATCTCCACCAGTGACAACAGTGGTGAAGAAATCAGTATTGAAATTCTGCGTTTTATCATAGATAGAAGTAAAACAGGAGAATTTAATCTCTTATTATCAGACTTTTCTATGGATTATAATCATGTTCAACTTGAAGATCAACCTTTGACTTGTCCTATCTCACTTTCAACAAACTTCAAAGAGATTAATTTAGGCTTTCTCAAGGTATCTTCTACATTATTGTACAAGCTTGGTTTTCATGGTTCATCCAGAAAGATACTTGATTATCTCCTGGATTTCTCTAATGACTGTGATCTCAAGTTATTATTCAAGATTCAAATTATGATCTTTTTTATAGACTATCATTGGAAAGAAGAAATAGTTAAAGGACAAAAAAAAATTATTGAGGGAATGATCAATTTGCTTGGTATGAATGATTCTAATTGTTTATCTGTATAAGTAACCTCGCATATGTCAGTACCCTATTTTGATGTTTATCATTTTCTTTCACTATTATCAACGGTCATATCTCATAGATAGATGCAAAGAAACCTCTCAACGGAAACCATCTCATTTGGCCAAATTGGCAGGACTGGAAGATCATATGGAGCCAAGTAGTTGATGGTATCTCATATTTCAATTCAGAGACATCCAAATTGGCTTTCTACGCTCTGAACTCATTGATCAAATGTGGAGTTTCCGAACCTTTAACATTAGGAAAGGCTGAAAGAACATATTATAAACTTGGTGATTCTATGATCTTAAATGGATTGAATCATCCTCAAGCTGATTTTTTGTTAGATGAATGTAGCAAAAAAGATGCTAAAGCCTATTGAAAAGCATATTCAGTGAGTACTTATATTTCATCATGATATAGCAGACCAATAATAACAAAATTTTACTTTATAGGTTGTATGGAAATTAGACACGAAGCAAATTTGACTGCAAGAAGGAATAATTTTGGTCTCAGAGGCCAGGGATTCACTTGAAGATCAGAAGGGCATGGGTGCATTTGGAAAGCTTTCTCTCTGTCTGGCTCAAGTTTTGGAAAAACAAGAGTCAAAAGATGATCAAGCACTTGAAAAAATCGCATTTACCTATCTTGACGTTCTGAAATTCAAAGGCCAATCAGAGGATGCAGTTTTCAAAGTGATGTCTATGTGGTTTAATCATTCAATTAAAAATGATTCTTACTCAAGATATTCTACTTTGCTTTTAGAGCTTGATACATATCAATTTATACCGGGAATTCCACAACTATGTGCAAGACTTGATAACTCTTCAAATTTAAAAGTTCAAATACCATTTTTGAATTTACTTCTCCGCATTTGTCAAGACCATCCATTCCATTCAGTTCTCAATGTTTTGCATTACGTCAAATCATTTGAAGAAATTGATAGACTCGAGAATATGCTCACGTCAGAATCACAAAATGAAGCTACTGACCATGATATGATCTTGTATGGACAAGCAGAGTATATAATTGCAAAAGGTCTCCTATCAGCGCAAGACAAAAGATTCTCAAGCCTCATCAAAGCCTTTCAATCATACAAACAAATAGCTAGTCACCCTTTAGATACAAAAACTGTAAAGACAGCTACCAATAATCACTACAACGCTCTGACTCAAGATTTTAAGAAGGTTCTCCCTGGTGAGATACTCAAGATTCCAGAGAACTTTAAAATCCTAGGGCTAGTCAAAGAGGATAAGATACCGGTATCAACTAAATTTATCCCTGTAGATGAGAAATGCCATTATGAATCCCTCACCTATATATCAGCTTACAGAAAGACATTGGAAGTTGCCATTGGAAATCGAAAGGCTAAGATTCTGGATTGTATAGGAACTGATGAAATTACATATCATCAGATTGTGAGTTTATGTTTGACTTGCTGGTAGCTTTCGATACATTCTTCATTGAATGTGAGTGATACTCTTACAGTTGAAGTCTGGCGATGACATCAGGGAAGACGCAGTGATTCAGCAGATTTTTAATGAAATCAATAATATGCTCTTTGATGATATCCCAAGCCGTGTCAGTAGGTTAAGCCTACGGACCTATAAATGTATCCCACTTGCTACAGAACTAGGATTGATCAAATTTATTGATAATACAACATCTTTAGATAACCTTGTTCATAAAATTCTTTCAAGGTGAGTAAGGAATCAATTCTCTCTTAGAATTCTTCTTTGATACTTATTTATTGTTAAATACTTTCAAGACACAGTTCAAATTCTACATCTACTCAATTTATTGATAGGTTTACAGCTATAAACATCCCAGTTTGGGCCCTAAACGCTGATGGAGAAGAGGTTGAAGACATGATCTTACAAAAGAGACATCAACTGATATATACAAGGTCTATAGCCACTTCCTCTATAGCAGGCTTTGTAATAGGTCTTGGTGATAAAAACCCATGTAATATTTTACTCAATAACAATACTGGAGAGGTGATTCACATTGATTATGGTATAGAATTTGGAATAGTAAGTGTTTAATTATCATTCTATCTAGTTAGGATTATTTCACTTTTCTACCATGTCTTCTCATTTTCAGCTCACTAGGGTGACATGTCCAGAGTACCAGAGACCGTTCCTTTTCAATTGAATCATGAAATTGTTCATGGTTTTGGAAGTGAAGGTTTGGATGGACCCTTTATGATTGCATGTCAGGATACTCTAAGAGTCTTACGTAAGAACAAAGACTCAATCATGATGATGTTGAATGCCTTCAAATTCAACCCTCTTAAAAGCCGGTATGTCACTGATAACTTGTAAGCATGTAAATTTTGACTTGTAGCAGCTGACTTTAAATATCTTCTTCGAAGGAAGAGTGAAATAAGGAAGAAGCAAATCATGACAGTTGATAATCAAGAAGAATCATCCTCAGATAACTATGTTTCTGAGAGTGAATTGGTGAACTTAACCCTTTTGACTGCTTACAAAGACCAAAGGCAGAACTCCATACGAGAGCCTCTGACTGCTTTAACCACCATGGAGAAGAAGCTGAGTAATGATCTACCTGAACTGCGCATGTTAAGGAACTTGTAGGGGATGCAACTGACCCTGACGATGTGAATGACATGTACTCTGGTATGTATTTATTGTATATGGTTCATGTTAAGGTTGATTAATTTGGTTTCTAATGACTTGTTTTCCTTTGCCAAAATAAAAAAAATGAATTCAGTATGGGGAAGATGTAAGTTACTATAATTCATATGCTTTCTCTTTGATTCATAATTTCTTTCATTTAGACCTATGATTCAAGAGCTGACCATCACCTCATTAGACTTAGATACTTCATCATATACAAAGCATCATACAAACACATCCTCATTTCATTCTAAGATGATTTTTCAATATTGAATGTCTTTCTTACTCTATGCCAATTTTCTAATCATTCAAATTATCCATTCACCAATCATTTCCTCAATTATTTTCTACAATATTTGAGCCTTCCTTTCTTTATAAAATCTCATAAAGGATATAATGAGTTATAGTTTCAAACTTACACCTAAATGTCATATACTTTTGGTATTTTATAGATATCTATATACTTAAAACCAAGTCCCTCACAATGGTTGCTAGCCCGCTATCCGCACTAGACTGGTTGTATCCTCTCTCCCCTATACTTTCCTATCCGCACTGGCCCGGTGCTATCCCCTCTACTCTATACTCCCTACTCCTATCCGTCTACCTTGGTTTCTATCCCGCTATCCGCACTAGACTGGGCCTATCCGCTCTCCTCTATACTCTCATATCCGCACTGGACCGGTGCTATCCCCTCTACCCTATACCGTCCACCACTATCCCTCTATCTCAACCGGTTTGACTCACTCACTATACCCAATTCTTTATCACCACTGCTGGACTGGTCACTGCTTCCCTTGTCATCTGTTCGTCTCATGAACTATCTCTCCCTCTCGCCATTTCCAGACCTACCATTTCACCTTCCCCCCATATCCCTGATACTTTGCCATCCAACAGTCTCGATCCGGTTCCTCTCAGCATTTGCCTCCCAATATAACATCTACTCCAACTGTACTCAATCAGCCCACCCCATCCTGCATCTCATTTTCATTGGAAAGCTTTTCTCCAGCTCCCCACTTGCATCTTCAACCTACCTGGCCCTCCCTCTTTGTACCTCAACAATGCGCCTAGCTTGGCGGTTTGTACTCAAAGACAACACAATTGCCACCGATCAGAATTGCAGCTCACAACATCTACCTTCCTCGTCATTCATCTCTCCATCTATTTACCTCACTGACTCACATCACTATAAAAGATTTCTCTATCTTCTTAATCAGAATTCTATACCGCCACTCAAAAAGCACCAACTACCTATGCACTCAAACCCTTTGCAACCACACATCCACTCTACCACACCGCACTTTCACTCTATCATTGCAACATTCAAAACAACCACCTTCTAAAAGCCCAACCAACAACTATGTTTGCTCTTCCACTCACCCCACAACACTTTTTCGCACTACCTCAAATTCATCATGGCTTTGACGTCAACCTCTACATTTTCAAATCTATCCACACGTCCCTCTCATCCAGTCACGGTTTCTGGAGTTGTTGAAAACAGTGCTAACGTCAGTCTCTACTTGACCTTTTGTCTCCCATCCTTACTCTCAATCTCTACTTACTCTGTTTTTGCCTATAATTTCATAGCTCCCACCAAATGACAACTGTTCATATACATTCCAATCATCCACCGTTGCCATTACATGCAATGGATGGGATGGTGACCAAGAAGCTGAATACGTCGGCACATTTAAAGCTTACTGCGGTGCCAACAAGGTCCCACTAGGATCATTGCTATGTCATGAAATCCGGATTCATACCTTCTACGGGAAACGCCGGCTACAACATGTACCGCAAAGCGGAGCACAAGGTTCTTGTGGGCACTACCAAGACCTTCACGGGTGTATTGAACAACAATACCGCCCTTACCGGTCTCGGCATTGTCACCTCCAGAACCACGATGCCTGACAAAGCTACTGGCAGGGACACTCTTTGCTTCGTCATGTCACATGTCAACTATCAACCCGAAGTCAGTCCCATAATATTTAATTCTCTCTTTATACCCGCCTGATTCTCTTCTTCCAGGCTTGCCTCAACTATAGCTTTGAGATTGAATACCACATTCATCCTACCCGTAACCTTGAGAAGAGTCAAAACTTGATCCAACTCGGTCGTGGATCACTAATCAGTGGTTTCATTGTTGATTGGGACAAAGAGCATTTGCGATGGATAGTACAAGTAAGTCAGTCCTAGCTTTCATGCATTCCCAAACTGACTTCCACCCATTAGGTTACAAGTGTTTCCAATTGCACTGGACGTTGAGAGGGTGTTACTAAGAAACCTCCACCTCCTGGAGCACAAGTTACTCCTTCTGGTAGAGTCCGCCCTGCAAAGTAAGTAAATCACCGTTATTGATCCCATTCTCCCAACACTAATTCTCATTTCACTCTAGACACGTCCCCAGCTCTACGCCCACTAAATCCACTAAACCAGCCAAGGCCAAGGCCGCTCTGAAGCCAAAAGCCAATCCAAAGGGTAAACGCAAAGCTGCCCACCAGGAAGTCCCCGGCTCTGACGAGGAGGAGGTGGAAACTGACGCTGAGGAGATGCAAGAAGATACACCATCCCCACCTACCCGTAAGGCTGCCAAAAAACCCGCTAAACCCAGAGCTAAGAAAGCTACAGGAGCCAAAGAGTAATTGACGCTCAGCCACTACCTGGACCTGTTCTCAGTCTCTCATTTCATTCTAATCTCCCTATCACTCCTCATGACATTGTTATCACGCCCTTTAATTTCAACTCTTTTTTTCTCTCCAATGTATCCTTCTGTGCCTATGCAATCACATTCTAATTTAATCAGCATTATGCCTGTGCCCACTCCTACTTGCTCAGTATGAATATGCAATCCGGTGCCTGATCCATTCACGGCTGCTATTGTCATCCTGTCCCTTACACTCATGGACAGCATCTTAACTGTCCAAGTACTTGGACTACCCCCATACAACATCAGCTATTACAACATTAATAATCGCTTCCAATTACTTGATTATCATTTCCCCATTTCTTCCTACATTTTTACACCCTCCTCATCTTGAATCATTTCACACTTCCCTCCACATTCTCAAATTAGAATCATCATCCCAATTTCTTTATCAATTTCTTCTTACCCCTTGCTATTTTTTTCTCACCCACCACCAACCTAAAGATTCTTCATTTGGTCCACTTCTTACTACACTCTTAAACCATACTCATCCCAAACACTCAAAATACCTCTTCTACACTCCTATCACATTTCAAGCAATACTCATCATCAATCATCTAACTTTTATTCTCTAATTCCCTGGCATTGTTTCCGCACACTCCACAAACCACTTACTTCTTAACTCATTACTCCCTCACCTTGCACCTTAACCATTTTACTCACTTTCACTTTCATTCATGTTACTTTATCCGTACTATATCTATCTTATTTTTTCATACCTGTCTGCCCTATTCTAACCTTCACCACAATGGTCAACAATGGACTTGTAGTCCGTACCTCTCAAGAGAATACTAAACACTCAATCCTATAACGACACGGAGACAAGATTCCTTCTAATGTTGGTGCATGCGTCAACCCGTGTAAAGATTTTGGTGCCTTGCATTGGCAATTGGAGTGCCCAAAGAAAACCAAATTGGCCAAAAAGACTACATTTCAGACGTGTTGCCAACGCGGGGCCGTCAAACTGCCAAGTGATCATGTTGAGAACAAGCTCACTCCACCTTTCCTTCAGAAACTTCTGTCCAATCAGGATTGAGGTAAGTTCCTTATTCTATCACGTTTACAACCGACCATTACTCATATATGTCACATGCAGAATCCCAAGCCTTCCGTAAAAACAACCGCCAATACAACAACGCCCTGTCTTTTGCTTCAACAGGCACCAAGCAAAATACCAGCGTGGCCGGCAAAGGTGGATCCTGGACGTAAAAGATAACCGGTTGTCTGACTCATTAGATTGGGTCACTGCTATGCAAACCCGGCATACCTTGCAAGTTTGCTCAAATCCTCATGTTTGGCAACCAAGGCAACAACAAAAGTGCGGCTTGAAGTTCTTTTGTCGGCGGTAAATTGGACTTGCCGCTACTCAATCGGTTCCAACGCTTCATGTACGCTCACAACCCTTTTGCCCAACTCTACAAGTCATTCAAATCCCTTCTTCAGGAAACACCCGTCAAAACCATCAAGATCAAGTCATTATCAATTGGCAATTGCAACAAGAACAGATACAATTTTCCGACTTCCGATCAAGTAGCTGCTGTCATAGACAGAGACGGGGAAATTGGGTCTCTTGATTGGGACATAATTCTTCAAAGGGTCTCTGGAAAACTTCGACGCATATCAGACCTCAATACAATTTGTTTTTCTCTTTGGTATCCAATATTTTTCATGTTTGGTTCTCATGGTTGGGATGAGCATTATTGGAATATGCACTCACGTCGTAAGTTGTACACGTCCTCACTCAACATTTACATCCTGCTCACTTCCATCTTTTAGGTCTCAGCAAAAAGGTCTCAAATTTGGAGTGGTTTGCTTATACATTGTTTACTCGCCAAAACGTCTTCTCATCTATCCTTTGTGGAGGCTGTCTCTTCCAAGAATACTGTGTCAGCATGTCTGTGTGCATTGAGAACGCACGTATGAAGTTCTTCAAGATGAACCAGAAAAAAATTTGTGCCGAACTTTATTCCGGTGCTACTGACACTCTCAGAAACGACGACTTTGACATTGGTAAGAAGATTATCCTCCCTTCAAGCTTCATAGGTGGTTCCAGGGCTATGCAAGCGCTGTACCACGACTCTATGGCTTTGATCAAAGCTTTTGGGCCGCCCAGCTTTTTCATTACGATGACCTCCAATCCCAAATGGCCAGAGATCACGGATGCTCTCCTACCTGGCCAGACTCCTGAGGACCGTCCTGATTTAGTTGCAGGAGTCTTCCGGATGAAGTTAGTTGAAATGCACTATGACGTCTACAAACAACACTGCCTTGGCAAAAATGTTTTAAATGTCAATACTATTGAATTTCAAAAGCACGGAAATCCCCACGACCACGCTGTCCTCATTAATGACCACAAAGCTAGCCCTTGCACCCCAGCGGACATCGACCTCGCAATCTCAGCTGTTTTACCTGATTCTGTCAAATCACCACTTCTTTACAATTGAGTGACAACTTTCATGCTCCACGGACCTTGCCATGCTGGCAAAAGCTGTTGGACCAATACTTGCTGCAAGTATGGATACCCAAGAGAATTTGCTACCACGACTACAATTACAGAAGAAGCATATCTGACTTATAGAAGACCCAATGACAGCCGCTTTTACATGAAGAACGGGTACAGGTATACTAATTGAGATGTTGTCGCATATAGTCGTTTCCTCTTGATGAAATACCAATGCCACATCAACTGCAAGGCTAATACAGGGATGCGCTTCATCAAATACTTATACAAATATATCAGTAAAGGGCATGATCAAAGAGTAGTTCAGCTCGAAGTAGAAAATGAACCGAATGATTTCATCATGATGGACGTCAACTTGCTGCAGCTGAAGGTAAATCTATTTCATTGCCTCTTTCCCATTATCATAAATCTGTTCTGACACATTTTATGTAGCTGTTTGGTGACTATACAAATACGTACTGTCGGGCCGCGACCCATCCGTCACACAGCTATTACTTCATCTTGAGGGCGCTCACAACGTATACTTCAATGATTCTGCAGATCTCCAGTTGGCTATCAATTCAGGAAAGGCAGGCCAAACAACTCTTACCAATTTTTTTGCCGTATGTGCTTTGAATCCCAAGTTACCCAAATCAAATGCTAGAGCTCAGTCACTGTTATATACCAACATGACTAAGCATTATTGGTGGTCAAAAGAAGAAAAATTCTGGCTGCCTAGGGTCAATAACACTGTATCAGTCAGTCGTCTACACTTCACAGGCCCAAGTCACAGAGAACGGTATTACCTCAGGTTTCTCCTCACACATGTCCGAGGTCCGGTCTCATTTGTTGGTATTAGAACAGTCAACGGTCACATTTTCTCATCCTATCAAGCGGCTGCAGATGAACTGGGCCTATTAATGTCTGACGTACATTTGGATGCATGTCTAACTGAGGCCGCTCTCTGGAAAACGGGTTGTCAACTCCAAGAGCTCTTTGGTCATATTTTAGTTCACAGTCCTCCCGCGAACCCAACAAAGCTCTGGATTACTCACCCCAAAGACTTATCAGATGACTGAAAATACTTACTGGCTCTTCTCTAGCCTCATATTCACGCAAACACCGCCCAACTAGATAATCATGCACTTAGTCTCTTGAGATCCATCGTAGCGAACATGGGAAAACCATTTGAAGACGTTGGTTTACTTAATGTCGATGAACGGTTACTTGAAGACATTGGTGGCAAAACAGTATACTCTGAATATGGCAGCACAACTAAGGAGAGCAGCAAAAAGTTTGTAACTGACCAGCTCAATATATTGACTCCTGACCAAAGACAAATATTTGACTATATCAAGGATTGTATTGAAGAGAACCGTAGTGGCCTTTTATTTGTTGATGGTCCAGGAGGTTGTGGTCAAACCTTTTTACTGAACTTTTGTCTTCATTCCTGCAGCGCCAATGATGTCAACTCCATTGCCATAGCTTCTTCTGGCATTGCTTTGTTACTTCTCTTGCACGGTAGTACAGCGCATTCAATACTTGGAATCCCATTGAACCCCGATGATACCTCTGTTTGCAGTTTCTTGAGGAGCGACAAGATTGGCAAGATGTTGAAGGCAGCAAGATTTTTAGTCTGGGATGAGATCTCAATGATGAACAAGTGTAGCATTGAAGTGGTTGATAGGTCTCTTCAAGATCTCAGATGTTCTTCTGAACTGTTTGGTGGCATGATAGTTCTCTTTGGCGGCGACTTCTGACAGATATTACCCGTGATTGTTCATGGTAGTTTGTTCAATTTGGTCAGAGCCACCATTAAGCACTCTTACCTCTGGAGCTCAGTACGGCAATTTTGTCTCAGGCAAAACATTTGTTTATGTGGATCTAATACTCAGGGATCCGCCTTTGCTTCTTGGTTATTAAAGCTCGGTTCAGGGGCTCTACAACTGGATAGTGTTTCTGATATTGAGCTTGAGCACGTAACAATCAAGAGGTACAAACCGGCAGCCCCTTTTAATAGAGAGTTGGTTTACATGATTTATTCCGAGTGTCATGAAATGATCCACCGTCAAGATTGGATGAAACTTAGCGCCTATTACTCAGCTTGAGCTATCATTACTCCACTCAATCAAACTGTCAATGGTATCAATAGATTTATGTTAGACCTACTCAAGACCCCCAATAAACAGTATCACAGTGTCAATGAAATGGATCCGGACTGGACTGAACAAGTCAGCACGGAAGTTCTCAATTCCTTCAACTTTGCTGGATTCCCTGGATACAATCTGAATCTCAAGGTTGGGTCTGTAGTTGTTGTCCTTTGCAACTTGAATTTGAAACAGGGTCTGAGTAATGGTACTGGGCTTTTGGTCATTGAAACTGCAGACAACGTACTTTGTTGTTTAGTTATAACAGGACCAACAGCTGGCTCAGACATATACCTTCCGAGAATGAGACTGCGTCATCCTGGAGATCAAAATACACCAATCTCTTTCGACCAACAACAGTTCCCTATCACTTTACTGTTTGCCGTGACAATCAACAAAGCTCAAGGGCAGACTTTGAAGCAAGTGTGTGTTGCGCTGCCTACACCAGTATTTGCTCACGGACAATTATATGTAGCACTCTTGAGGTGTACTTCAGCTTAAACTACAACAATTTCAATTCCTAGCAGTCAAGAGGTAACAACCGTATCAAACGTTGTGTTGCACCAAGCAATCAGGTAATAGTTTAATAACTAAATGAGGATTTTTTCTATTTGTCATCCCTCGCAGTTGTTTTTCATATCACAACGTTATGAATCACAATACTATGTCTTAGTTACCAACTTTGTACGCTAATAGCCTTATTCTGTTGTATCCTACACACTGTATCAGCGTCCAAATACCAGTCTTTAATGAATTAATCAATGTAGGCCTCCTCATCACCGGACCAGACCGTTCAGGAGAAGGCAGGTGACCTAAGATCAGTATTTGTTCTCTTAACATTACAATTAGTCCTCTTTTGACCCCAATCCAGATACGATTGCCCTGGACCGTGATTGAACCTTCTTTCACACAGTGTGTAAGTGCCATGAGGATTATTTAACTCCCTGATTTTGTGAATGCAGCCCACCTCTTTGCCTGACCTGATTGTTACAAAGGCGGTGAGTGGGCTGGGATCAATATCTATTGGAGACGGATCTCTCCTTACCCAGTCCAGACATGAATGTCTCGGGCAGTGATCATACCTACGTGCATGCAAACCAGCCATTAGACTTGGTATAAGTAAAGGATTCATCACCTCAGTCAATGATTCCCTTCACTCAGAACTTGCACATCCATTCATCTACATCCTCACAATCCGTCCTTTATACCCTTACGCTTTCATACCATGACTATCACCCTACCGGATCAACTATTCATCTATCCCAATGAACGGTTGACTACTACTTGGGGCGGGACTGTGAGACTCATAAATTTGGTAAGCAACTTTAAAAGGCTGTTGGACTCAATACTGATTGTTCATTTTACCAGATCAAAGAGAAGGATCATCATTGACGTTATAGGGAAACTATCCCCGGTGATTACAACGGTACCAACACCATTATTCATATCATTCAGGCCCTGCACAAAGATGGGCTCATTGCAAAAAAGTGTTACAACCTTCAGGGCTCTCTCATTTGCAGCCGTGATGGCCGGGTTACAACACTATGGTTAGAGGATAAGAAAAACACAAGTGTGCAGAATGGCCATAATCAGTGCGGTATGTGTATCTATGGGAAAGGTATGATACTATCAGATGCCGCTTTTGAAGGTGTCGACGTCCAGCGCGGTTGGAGAGTTGTTGTTCTCAAGCACCAAGAGTGGGAAATGTCTGTAATTCATCTTTTTCAAGCTGTACTGACATAGCTAATGCAGTGCGTCAGTCTTACTCTTTTATAGGGTTCAATATGTAGTACTTGTACAATATTGCAACTGGGATTAAAAATCTCGGCCGCAGAGATATCATAACCTTTGACGGCAATCTTATAGGGAAAGGCATGGGAGCACAAACGTGGATTACTGAGGTAATCATTATTCCAGTATTAAGAGAGGAACTGATTCTTAAACAGATCTATAATATTGTTGTGAGAAGCGGCGGAAGTGACAATAACCAATTGAGACCAGGGATTTGACACCTTCATAGTGTGTTCCTTGAGGTACAAGATAGATCAGTTACATCAAAGTGGACAGGGACTATCAAGACCTATTATGTATGTATTGAATAATGATAATGTAGCGTGGCAATGATATAGCTGTTTCTCATCGTGGTTCACCCTGTTTGGTAGAACATCATTGCCGTGTTATGACTAAACATTACCGTGTACCCTTTGTTCCCGGGGCCTGTGCTCAATACCGTTGGGTGGCTGGCCACCCAGTACCTTGTCATTGTTTGACTCAAGATTCATAGCTTCTTTGTAGTCCTTCTTATTTTTTAATCCCCTTTACCATTGTCTCATGTCTTCTCTAATCATTGGATCTGTTGACTTTGGTTTCATCAGTGTTCACCTCTGATCAATCTTTTAATTCTAGATTGGAGCATAGTTTCTTTGTAACTTCTTTTTGTCTTTTTTCCAGCTTTCTCACCATCTCAAAGATTTCTATCTCTCTAATCATTGGTTCCATTGACTTTGGCTTCATCAGTGTTCACGTCTGATCAATCAATATTGGCTTCAATCATCCTCCTACCAGTTGATTGGGTTATTTGCTTTGATCAATTGACAAATACATATGTTTTTGTGTTTATCACATTCCCATCATTTTACAAGGCAATTTTGATCTGACAATACTTTTTTTCTTTGCTTTCTTTGGCTCATTCAAAATCTTCCCTCAAGTTGAATTCCTTCACCTCTTCTATTGATTGGGTGATACATACATCTTTGT
The DNA here is from genome assembly GCA_002157035.1 of Melampsora medusae f. sp. deltoidis. Lineage (NCBI taxonomy): Eukaryota > Fungi > Basidiomycota > Pucciniomycetes > Pucciniales > Melampsoraceae > Melampsora > Melampsora medusae. The sequence continues at coordinate 17,397 of MWRK01018490.1, forward strand.
GTTTTATCACATTCCAATCAGTTTACAAGTCAATTTTGTTCTGACCATTCCTCCTGGCTGCATCATTCATACCAGAGTCCCTTGATCAATTGTTCCAATTTCAAAAATGCCCAAGACAAAAGACAAAGCAGCTTGTCCAACAAGCAGACGGGTCATCATCACTTCCAAATGGTTTAGATTGCCGAATGGAAAGATGTGTTGGGTCTTCCTCTTCCTCTTCAGTACAATCACTGACAGAGTCCTTTGTTCTATATTACCTAAAGAACGAAATTCAGAAGGTCACTCTGGTGCACCGGCTTCAAGCTCTTCCCGTCCTCATCCAACCTGCCTAGCAACTACTATGCCAACACCAACAATTCATTGGCTTTAGCCCATTCACAGCCCACTAACACCACAAGCTTCAATAAACCACACGTTCTGACCAAAAGTCAAAAGGCATTTGGGAAGCATGTTACTAAGACTCTTGATCCTTCTAGCAAAGCCCACGAGTAGGTATTCGAGGTATGTGAGTTTCTGATATTCATTCTTGTCTTGATTGAAAGAGTCAAACTCAAGCTTGTATTCAGACTCCCTGTCCCAAAAACCAATTCATTGCAACAATTGCCTATCTTTCCTACATACAGCAAACAATTGAGCAGGGTTTGAGTGAGGAAAATCTCCCTCCTGCTCTGGCACTGGCTGTTGCTAGTGGCTGGCGCCCTTCTGATACAATCAAGGTGAATTCAATTTGCTTTCCCCCTCTTTTCTATGTTCTGATATGCTTATATGTTGTCTTCAGGATGTTTTTTGACAAAACTTTTGGATCTCTCTGTGTGCTCTTAAAAGTTGTATATGTCTTTCTATCACAAATACCTTTATTATTCAAGTATTTTATTCATTGTGCATTGTTCTATATTTTCCCAATCCGTACAATGACATCATTTAATTTTGTTTTTTGTCTTTATCCTTTACAACCTGAGTTTGTTGCAGTCGTAGATGTTTCCTTTCTTTCTCATCTGACTGCAGCTTTTCACAATTTTATTATAAGATTCTTTTCTTTTTCTTTTTGTTTTACATCTTATACTAAG
>KZ138663.1:0-13583 GCA_002157035.1 Melampsora medusae f. sp. deltoidis
AACAAGCAGATTTTTTGATTTGAGATACTCCAATCCTGGCTGAATTCTTAGCTTGTTTCATCAACATGGCCAAGAAAAAGTCACACAAAAACTTTGCCAGGCAAACTTTGCAAGAGTTCCTGAAAAAATTGGAACAAGTGACCTGTTTTGCTAGTTTGTGTGAATTTTTCATATCTCAAAGAGTGATGACCATCTAGACTGGGTTCTTTTGCTTATTTTCTTCTTGTTTGACTCTCAAATATCCAAAACTTCTGGTTTTATACATTCTATCCTCATGGAACATACAAAAGTGTAGAGATTCACTGTTCATGCAGATCTGTGTACAGCAATTTCACTGCCTCAGAGTCATGTGCTACAAATCACATGTTTTAGAGAGAAAACTATCAAGGAGAACAGGGTGCTCTTGCATGACACTGCAAATGAGTTAATTTCCCTCTAACCCCTGCTCCACCATGCATACCAGTAGGACATCATTGGTGGTGCCAAAGTGTGACATGCATGTGCGCTCCTGCATCCAGTTTTACCTTTTTCTCTGAACAAGCCCTCATGAGGTAAGTGACATTCCAGACAAACTACAAGGGCTTCTTGGCTACTCTTTTTGGCTTTTCCTTCTTGAACAAACAACCAGTCCCTTCCTTTTGGCCAGTCATAGTTGTACATGGAAACCCTCCTAGTTGGTCTGCAGCCAACACTCTTGACTGTCCTTTTTCACTTTGTTGATCAAATTACACTCTCAATGGCACTTTTGGTGCTGCACTGCACTCACCCCGTTTTTGTGCACATTGAGCCAAGGAAGCACCGCATGTGCTGCGCACAGACTGACACGGACTGAACGCAAGTGGCTACTATCAACCTGAATACTCTCACAATAAGAAGAATGGTGTTAGAAAGACTTTTACTCTTCAGCATTTTCTCTCTTTCATTGCTTTATATTTCACTATTTACATAAACTCACAAGCAACTAACAGATCAATTTGAACACTTTTTTTGAGATAACATATATACATATTCGAACCACATAACCATGAGCCCAAAAGAACGAGAAATAGGAAATGAAGAAAATATTTGCTGGATTTTTGAGGGATAACAACAGTGACCAAAGGACTAACAATACAATATAAAATGACAACAAGATAAAAGGAGATGCAGAAAAGTACGACTTGGTTTTGGATTGCATGATAGATGTAAAAAATCACCGATCAAATCTTACGAAAGATGGTCAATTGGATGTGTTTTCTTCAGTCAGAGGATAGGGTTACATTAGTTCAAATTCATCTGTAGAATTATGAGTTTCGATTTCAATCCAGTTATTTGTTTCATCACTTTGATTCGATCGAAGTTCATCAAACGAAATCTTGGAAGATAAACTTTGACGGGTTCGACACGAGCCTTGATCGGAAGTTGTTTCGTTCGTGATCATATTTAAAGGGTTATTTGAATCATCAGATTTTAAAGTTGCAAGTGACATTTCAGGTTCTGGAATCTGTTTCAATCGGGTTTATTGGTCAACCTTCTTTGAATCTAGGGATTTATTGAGATGAATGTGACTTTTACCTGAGGTGGCATTTCTTCCCTATGGAATGAACTTTCTTGCTGCTCGAACAAGCTTTTTTCTGGATGAAAGGAGGCTTCTGTACTTTGAGGTGAAATGTCTTGCTTATGAGAAGGACTTCCTTGCAGAGAAACAGACGAGCTTCTGTACAAGTGAGTCGAGTCTTTTTGAAATACTTTTCCTATGTTTTCTTTTCTAGGTAAATCAGATTGGATTTCTGTTGATGTGATTTGTCTCATTTCAATCGGATTTGAGATTCGAATGGATCGATTAGATCTATGTGATTCGTCCTCATCACTCAAGTCGATCAAAGGGAAGATCTAAGAGATGCGTCGGTGTCAGTAACAGATTTGCAAGTAGTCAAAAACATTTTTTTTTGGAATTTTGCGTGAATTCCTTACGAGAAGTCTAGATTTTTGACTAACCTTTTGATCTTGCTTCTGATTTCGATCTGGATCATAAGTTCGATTAGGATTAGTTTGAAATCGATTCCTTATAGTAGAATTGAATTGATCTTCACAACGCGATTCGAAATGTTTAAATGGATCAACTCTAAAAGTCTGATAACAATTCGTGGATAAGTGTTTGTCATTTTCTTCATCTTCTTCATCCTCAGTGTCTTCTTTGCGCTGGTATCTGTTTGGGCCGAAGCGGTTCGGTTTAGACCTAATCCGATTAAATTCCTCTTCTTCTGATTTATATTGTTGATATTCATTAACCAATAAGACACCTGTACCGATGAAGATGACTACACCTGCTACTATGAGAAATGGATGTGGCATATTTGACTGGTTTTTGATTTTCAGTCCGAAAGATGTTGTTTTTTGATTCGATCGATTTTTTCGAGTATATAAAGAGTTGCTTAACGGTCTAGAAGGATGAGCTTTGATTTGAAGTCAATGAGTTATGTAGGTAACTAAAAGTTCAAAAAGGTAATCAAGGAGCCAAATTTCCAAAATGCCGATCAACAAACTCCAAACAACAATTTAATTTTAGGAACAACTTCTCAACGCTTAGGTATATGAACTTCGAAGGAGGGCTATCAAAAGAGAGTGAATAAACAGATCCACGAGAGTCAAGGATGAGACTTTCACTATTTATCTTATGATTGGAATCTCTTGTTATTTTCAAATCGTTTGAATGATGAGAATCTCAAAATTGTACCAGATTCAAATCAAATCAACAAGTCCAAGAGTTGGAATTCAAATGAGGTCTTGGATTTGATTTTCTAAATAGAAGCTTATGAAAATGACATCGACTTTAAGATGAGCTCAGTCATGAGCCTCTGAGGAGGTATTTGAATGGACGTTTTGAGAGCCAGCTTTCGAAATTCTTGTCATCTCTGTGTTTTTTTTCTTGTTTTCCCCCAAATACAGAGGTGACGCGCAGCGCAGCAAGCCTGTAATCATCTGGATCCGGCGATATACAGTCCCGTCCATGGACCGGGTTTGTTTGCCAGTGTTCCATCACCGATCGGAACCGTCCAAACGAGGTCATATTTGGTTCCCCAATCTCACCACCGTCTCACCTCAACTCATCTCGACTCAACCACAATTCAGTTAGCAAAAGCTTTCTTTCACGCACTTGTTGCAAAACAAGAGTCCCTTCCAACTCGAACTCCGGCAAGCTCACCTAGCAATTGAGTCATCATGAACCACGAGTTGGCCGATTGCAAAGATAACATAAAAGGACATCCTCCAGGTCAAGAAACCCCAGAAAAAATCTCCAGAAAGAATTCAAAAATCCAATCACTCACAGTATGGTTAACAGAAAAATATCACATGTGCCCTTGTTTGTTTCATGTCCTCTTGATTCAATCCCTTCTTGCTTCTTCTTTCCATCCCAGACTCATGTTGATTTGTTTCTTGTGTTTTTGTTATATGAGCAGGTCAGCCTCTGAAGGTAGGATCAATGTCATGAGCTGTGTGATTTAAACTTGCAGCTATAAACAAGCACTCATGGAGGGAAGAGCTACATGAGTTCCTTCAATTTTTGAATTGGATCACCACCAACAGAATTGATCATTGCTCAATTGGTTTAGGTTTGGTGCTCCAGCCTCTACCCCACCCTTTGATTCAAGATCAAATGTGCTCCCCATTCTAAGTCAATCTTTGACTAATTCACCACTCACATCCCTGTTCAAGGCACCTCCCAGACCAGCTTCAATGTTCTCAACCCCCTCAATGACCGATTTTGTGTGGGATATCAATGTTAGTTCTCATTGTTTGTCAAACTAGCTATTTCTCATCATGCTATTGAATCAAATACAGACTACAGAGATTCAGATGATTCACTTTCAAAATCCCCCTAGGAGAAACAGACATCAACAGGGGTTGGCCCCACTCCCAGTTTGAATGGCTTCCTGTGATTGCAACAATAGCTGAGTGAATTTCCGATCTAATCCAATATCCATTCCAGAGCAACCACATCATTGAAGCCACCACAAACGGATTGATATGCAATGGAGCTTGGCTCTGACAACCAACAAGATATTTCATTTGATTCACAGGACTGCAAAAGGTTCTATTTCAGCTGAAGAAGCCCTTTGACCTTGCCAGATGAAGGTAGACCCACTAATGTTGTATGCACACCATCTGAATATTGTAAAGTTCTGGGCAAAATGTGAGTGATATATTTCCTTCTCAAATGGAATAGAATTAATTTTTCTTTACACCTTCCAGATATAGTCATATCCTCAATGATGAAGGATCTTGGAGAGGCAAAATAATTAAGAGACACTGTAGACATGTTAGTAGCACATAATTATTTTCAACAAGCTAATAGGTTGATGGATGACTTACTTGAGAACAAAGATCATCATGTGTTTGAGGGGCAAAACCCAATTCTGGCTGAATTTGTAGAAATTTGTGTGAAAATTACTGATATGTGGGAACAAAAGAAAATTTCAAAAGAAGCTTTGAGCAATTTCTCATTACCTGTGTATCAGTAGAACAAATTTTCTTCAATGCAACCACCCAAGAAATAGTTCATAAACACAACCACCTTGACTCACTTGTAGCTCTTTCTCACTGTATCTCAGGGATGATAGTTCTGGCTAAAAAAACTCTTTCTATATCTTTCCATTACAAGTGTTCAGTGTCATTGACTTCATATGATCCAAGTATCTTTAGGTTCTACTTGAGATGATATTGATTGTTCTTGAGTGGTCCCATTCAGACTGATTGGTTTTAATTTTGTTTGAAAATTCTCAAGCAAGGGTTATCTGCAATTCTAGTCTCTTGATACATGGGATTGATGTAAACCAGAAGGTCTTCATTAGTGGCAGAATCTTAGTCCTTTTTCCAAACCAAAAGGAAATTTTAGGAGTTCTTTTCCAGGATTCCAAATTGCATATTTAATATGCATCAGTAGCCATCCAACCAAATCTTTTTTTGATCTTTGAAATCTACTTCTACATAGCTGTAGTTTCTTTCTAAAGACCAAGCCAATTGACCATGGTCATCCACCCTTACTAATGGCAACAATTTAGAGCGTTTTGCTGGTATCAACCAAGGTTTTTTGCATACGTCTAGAAACAATCCTGTTCTATGATTGATCCAACTAGAATAACACCCTATTTCTGGAGGACCAATCATATCCTCTCAAGATTGACAATACATGGAATATGTGACCAACTTGAGTGTTTCGTCATCATTGGGACAGTTGAGTTCAGCAAGATGAGTGGTGGATTGTTATACAAGAAATTACTCAGCCATTTCTCTTAACTAGTTATCCCATCAATGTCTGATCCTTTGATCTCTGTATACCCCTTTGCCACATTGTTTCAGGTTGAATGAGGTAATGAGAAGTACATCATTCAAAAAAACACTGGAGATTCAGTCTGGGTATTGTTCTGATAAAACATATCTTCAATAAAAGTGAAACATGACATGTATTCAGTGTCACACAACATCAAAACTTTGCAAAGCTCTTCTTCCTAGACTATGAAAATACCAATATCTGTCAAATTATGTTCCAATACTTAGAGACTGGGGTTATCCTAGACCAAGTTACTTTATATTGACACACCTCACTCACCAATCTTGAACCATTTGAGAATGAAGAAAATGCACTGGACCATTTTAGTGATCTGCATGTTTGGTCCATCACAGCTTCATGCAATCCCACCACATGGGCTCCATACTTGGGGCTGGAACATGAACAAAAAAGGTGTTTGTTCAAGTCTATCAAATTTGGTTGAAGAAAGTCAGTGGTGGCCCAAATGGAAACCTTCTTTCAAGAACCTTGCAACTGGTTTTTGATCAACTTCATTGATTTGAGCTCCACATCCTCTCCCTGGCTTTCTTTTAATCACACAGCTAAATCAGGTACAAATACTCTTGAGTCCAAGTATGAAGAAAAATCAATTTCAGTCTCTCAAAGAATGGAGTTGTTTTGGCAGAACGGTGAGCCTTCAAAAAGTATTCTATGAATAAAATCAAACTCAAGGATCCTAGATGTGTATGATTCATTCGTTTTTCAGAATTTGGCAGAAACTGTAGGACTTGTTATTCCAGCTTGATACAGCAGATGAGAAAACTAATAAAATCAGATAAAAGAACTTGGGCAGCAAGAATCATTAAAATCTTTGAAAATCTGGAAGATGGATGGGATGATTATAAATATACTATACTCTTCACAAGTTTGAACAAACTTCATGAAATGGGTGAAGTACCGATTTCTGCAACCCTTGTAGTTTGGTCTCAAGCTTTAGATATGAAGGCTGTTTTTGAAGGTATTGGAGAAATTGATGATCTTCCAGGGTTGATTCAAGACTGGGGGCAGGAATGGCACAAAAGAAAACTCTCATATGAAAGTAAGATAATTGATCATATTCAGAAGCTGGAATCAAGAGAGTGAGTCAATATTCATGTGAATTGAGGGCTTGGTGAATCCTGATGCTGGCTGACTTCCAATTACCATTCTGGTTTTTAGAGACTTGAAGAGCTTTGCAAGAATGTTCAGAGGAATTGGAAAAAATTCCATAGAATTGACAGCAGAGTGGTCTCCAGAGTCTCAAAAGGAACTCTTTGCATTGTGGATCAATGGTAAGCTAATTTTGTGGATTTTCCTTCCAGGATTTAAACTGAAATTATTTTGTATGATATCACAAGATAAAATCAGCTTTCACAATGAGATCTCAGGTGACAAAAGATTACAACATGTGTTGGAAACTCAGGTTGTTCAGACTTCTTTGATCAAAAAACTCCATGATTGTCCTGAACTCAAGGATAAGGTTGGCCATGAAAACAAGGAGTGGGCAGTAGCTACCTTGAGAAGACAATCACAGACTGTGGTGAATTATATCAATTCACTGAATCACATGTGTGTTCTTTTATACTGGTCAATGAAAACTTCCATCTTTCTCTTTGCTTATCAAAATTTGAATCATAGAACTGCTGAAAAATTCCTCTCAGCACAAAAGGATATTGAGCCTTATCAGATGAAAATAGAACCACTTACTTCATCTGAACACCTTCTAGAAATCATCAAGTTCTGGGAAACTTGTAAGTGATGTTTAATATCTTCACCTAGGACTGAATTGATGGTTTGTCTTAATTTCTAGATATAGTCATATTTGTAATGATGAAGGACTTTAAGGAGACTGAGGAATTGAAGGATGCTGTCAACATGTTAGTAGCAGACAATGCTCAAGAAGCCAATAGGTTGATGAAGGACTTTTTGAAAAACAAAGATCAACATCATATGTTTGATGGAAAGAAACCGGTTCTTGCTGAGTTCTTGGAATTTTGTTCAACAAATACTAAGATTTGGGAACAAAAGAATATCTGTCAAGATGGGTTGAATTATTCTGTAACATGAATTCAGATTCATGTTCAAATTAGATCTCATTTCTACCATGTTAAGAGCCCTCAACTTGTAGTATGCCCAGCATCAGTCATGAAGCACAAATGCTCCATCAACTGTGATGATCCCAAGCCTGACAGGTCTCTGCTCTCTATCAACACTGCCAATGGCCAACACAGCAACTGCGTGAGCGGAGCAGACCTGACATCCGCTCAAACCTCTGCTACCCAGAGCAGAGCCTGCGCACCGCGCTCTAAGGGTAGAAAAGTCCTGAGCGGAGCAATGTGCTCCGCTCAGAGCCCGGGCTCGGGTGGCTTATATTTGGTTTTTTTAAGACTTTTCAAGTCTTTTGCAACAATGTGCGCTGCTATATAGTGTTGTGCACTGCATAGTGGTGCTACACTACGCACATCCAGGTGAGAAAAAAAATTAGTGGTTTGGAATGCAGTGAGTTATAGCGGAGCCCTCTGCTCCGCACCTAAAACAGGCCCAAAACATGTGCGGTGCGTAGCGGTTGCAGTGTTGCCAGTGCCAACATAGATGCCTTGGGTTGGGGACTCTGAGGGATTCTTGATCCTTGCAAATCCTCACATAGATCCTGTCCAAGGAATTTATTATAGGTTTTGTTTGGTGTTGTCAGATACCTCAGACCTTGGAAAGATTTGGTCCGAGGTGTAGGATTTGAGGATACCGCGGATTGACAAATCCGATGGAAATATGTTGGCAGTAGCAGGCTCCGAGGGACGCCGCGAGAGGGGATTTGTTAAGCTAATGGAAGGGTTGAGAATCCTTCTTTTTACTGCAGTTTCATTGCTTGCTTTTTTGCTCTTCATCTTGTCTTGTCACCTTCGAACGGATGCCTTCTCTAACCCATCCATGGTCTCAATTCTTTCAACACCCAAACTCGCACTGCTGTGGTTCTCTCCAGTCCCCTAATCATTTATGTTATCACAACCTTCAATGACTTACAAACTGGACTGCGATGTCCCTTCATGAAATTGCCTACAGTGCCTTTTCTCAGTAAGATTGAGTCCAAATGAGTGTACGTATCTTTCAGTCGTAAGGTGATGATGAGACTTGTTCAAGAAAGTCTTTTTTTTGAAAAGTTATGAAACTTGATCTGTTTCACTTTCAATTGATCTGAGCAAGATAAAGATTGTAGTTGTAATGATGTCTTGTTGATAAACTGACAATGTGAGTAAGATTGAAGGGATTAAAGGGAAGTGATGATGACGATATTTGAGGAATTTCGAAAATGACGTTGATGGATGATCATGATTCCAAAATACGTTCAATTGTCAAAACTGAACTTCAAACAGTTTATGATTCCTCATTCAAGATGACTTCAAGTTCAACTTCTCTCGATCATTCTCAACCACCACCACCACCACCACCAACATCAACCTCAGAACTCACCCCATTAATCACCGAAGCCCAAGAAACTCAATCAAACCAATACAAACTATGTTCAATCGAACCTCACTCACTCTCAACATCTTTAATCTTACAATCAAATCATCAACCAGATTTCTTAAGCTCAGTTTCATTAAACGAATTTGATTTTTCAGTTGAACCATTTGGTTCAGATATCGGTTCTGAAAACCATACAAGTTTTAGAAGAACTCGGTTAGTTTTATTAGATGTTATTAGAGGATTTATTCTTTGTTTACGTATGTATTCTTAACACACTTTTTAGTTATATTCTTCAAGGAACTGACGATCATTTGATGTTTGATTGGGGTTTACAAATTAAAGAGGTCATCGATACTGCGACTGAATACTTAGGATCCTCTTCTTCAAAATACTCTCAATCATGGCATCAACATATCTTTTTTCCTTTACCTCATTCAACTTTTATTCTTCATCTTATCACAGTACGTTGTAATTCATATCTTCATTATCCAAATTGTAATCTGACTTTTTGGTTTGATTTCAAAGCTCGTCTGTACACCTGCTCTGCATTTTCTACTTGGTTGTGGAGCAGTATTGGCGATTGAAACTAGAAGAAGCTTAGGATGGAGTTCAATCAGATTGATCAGACGGAGTATCAAAATGGGCATAGTCCTCTTGGTATGCAGAGTTGTTTTTTTGAAGACTTGCTTCTAAAGATCAATTACTTACTATCTGATCATATGCATTCCAGATCTTGAACCAATTATTAATGTCTCAAAGAATCATCCAAAGTCGTGGACATGGTAAATGAACTTTTTAGATTCATTACTCTTTGATATCTCTTAACCCGCTAATCAGATTGATCATTCTCACCAATTTCCCCATCAACAGTCCTCTTAATCATGTTACCGATCTGGTCCCTCGGCTTCAATTTGATCATCATCACATTTTGTCTAATAGCCATCAACCAAATCCAAAAAACCTTTCTCAAATCTTTTCTCAGAAAACAACAAATCAGCTCACCTTCCACAAATGAATGCCCACCGAACCTAGATATAATCAGTTCACAACTCGGATCATGGCCATCTTATTTTAACCTTTCAATCGACATTTTCATGGTTTTGATCGGATTAAGTCTCCCGCTTTTGATTGGTTATATGTTACCTGGTTCGCCTGATGCTCCAGATCAAGATTGGTGGATTGATTGGGCCCAAACTCGTTCATGGTGGTTTTGGTTTCTCGTCACTCCTAGTGAGTCGGATCTTTTCCCTGAAAGCCTAATTGAAACATAAAGAGTTGATCCGACTTTTGCTTTTTGAGTATAGCTCCTCATATGTCTTCTCATCCACGATATCATTTGATCTCCAGTTATGCACCAATCGGGTCCGCCTCCTTCATCTCTTTTTCAAAGCCTCTGTTTTTCTTTAGCTCGGTACGGCCTTGATTGATTCACAACAGTTGGTCAATCTTTTTTGAACAGATGGTTTCCTTATGTCATCCTGGGCGCTGTCTATGGTCGAAATCTAATTCGCAAACGTCGTACCAAGGCATTCTATTTCACCTACCATCTAGTGAGCATACTCCTTCCATCATCTATCATCTTGATCACAACCTCAATTTTGACCCTCTTAATGCTCATACCAGTCACTAGCATCATACGCAGCAATGATCTTTATCCTAACACGTCTCCTTGACCTAGGAAACCACTCTGTACCGCACTACAACCAATCCCCATCTGTTCCACTCCTACCTAACCAATCCTTTAGATGGTTAAGAGGAAACTGGCAAATGTGGATCTACACCACCCAATTTCCTCCAGACCTGGCTCATCTATCTCTTTCCCTTTCAATCCTTTTGATCTGGTTCACGATCTTTGATTTACTTCCTTTGAAAGTTTTAGAAACCAATCCGTTTGTTCAATTCGGTAGATCTTCATTCGTTTTTTATTCCATTCAAGTTAAGTTGGGTTTTTTCTTTTACTTCAAAGCTTTTCTTTTTTCCGAAACGAAAAAACTCACTTCTGGTCTTCTTTTTTGGGGGGTTTAGTTACTTTCATTTCATTATATTTTACCTTCAATTCTTTTGATCTTAGATTGGTCAAATCAATTAAATGTCTTTTGGTGTACGATGATCGGGTTGAGTTGTTTACCGATCTTTTGGTTGGTTTGTGAGACTTGGATGATTTTCAAAGATCAACAAATACCTCAATCAGTTAAGTCTTTTCTCTCTCTTCAGAACTTGTAAAAAACTTCGAGGTTGGTTTTTGTCACTTATTTTTTTTTTCGTTTTTTGTAGGTTTGGAGGTTTTTGTAAGAAATCGTGTAATTGTCCTTTAACATTTTCATTTGTTGTCTTTCTGATGTAAAGCATTTAAAAGTATTATCAAGGATGTATCACTTCTGTATAGTTTCTTGTTTGGTTTAGTTTCTTGGGTTCTATCAGATCTCAGTTTGAAGATGATGTAGACTTGTTTTCATTGATGTTTTCTTACTTTGACATAGAATGTAGAATGTAGAATGTAGAATGTTGAGTTATGAATTGCAAGTTGATTGAAATGATGAATATTGAATTTGATTGATTGAAAGTCAAAAGTCGCGTGTTGTAAGTTTGAGTTATGGTGTTTGATGAGATGAGGTATGGAGTTAGACAGACTTCAGATTGAGTTCGATCGATTCCTTTTCCAAAATCAAATTCAACACTCCAATCACCACTACCACTACCACTACCACCATCAACCAGAACCATCAACAATAACAACAATATCGACTAGAATACATAATCAGTAACTTGGAGGGAACATTGTCAAGATAAGATGTTTGGTTCACAACAACAATCAAACACGTTAGTATTGTCAATCTAATCATTTTAACATCAACTTGAATCTGACAGATCCTTTCAAAAATATCAAAATGAAATAAATTTTAGTGGAAGTTCACTTTTTGGTGGTTCAACAAGTAAGGCTTATCATCAAAACAATCGAATGAAAACAAATCATCATAAACTAAAGCTTCATGAATAATTTCGATTTTCTTAGATTCACCCGGAGGATTATTTAGTCCACAAACCACCCTACAACAACCCGTTTCTTCATTATTTCCAACTTCTTCAACCACGCCTACAACACCTAAACCATCGATCTTTGGCTCAAGTACTCAAACTCCTTCGAATCCCACAAGCAGCGGAGGATTGTTTGGTTCGAGTTCTACCACTAATCCATCTACGAGTAATACCAACCCAACTGGAAGTTTATTCGGATCCAATCCTCCTACTTCTAGTGCTACTGGTAGTAGTAGTTTATTTGGCAATACTTCTCAGACACCTGCTACAGGTGGGTTATTTGGGGGTACAAGTAATCCTGCTTCTCAATCTACTACCACTGGATTATTCGGTGCTTCGAGTAATACAACAGCCACGCCTGCTGGTACTACTACTCAACCTACAACAGGTGGACTTTTTGGAGGTTCAAATACAACGACATCTCAGCCCACCACAGGTGGACTTTTCGGTGCTTCTAATACTACTACTACTACTACTCAACCTACAACTGGAGGACTCTTTGGGTCCTCGAACCCTGCTACTTCTCAACCTACCAACACCGGAGGACTTTTCGGGGCCTCAAGTACGTCTCAAGCACCAAGTAGCGGAGGATTATTCGGTTCAACTACCTCACAGCCTACAAACACAGGAGGGTTATTCGGATCGACATCAAATACATTAACTTCCCAACCTACTACTTCAGGAGGCTTATTTGGATCAACTAATAATCAGTCTACTAATCCTGGCAGTACTGGTTTATTTGGATCAACTAGTAATACAGGAGGAAGCGGCTTATTTGGGGCTAAACCGAATTCGACCCCTACTGCTGGATTATTCGGGTCTAATACTAATTCTTCTTCTAATAATCCTCAATCTCAATCTCTTTTTGGGAACAATTCTACTGGAAATGTGAATTCATCGTAAGTTATTTTGATTTAACTTTCTTTTTGAAATCAAAACAAGACAAAAAGTTGAAATGGTTCTGGATTTTGACTTTTTCGGACGCAATAGAAATTTAGGTGTTTCACAAGCTGCTTCAATGAGTAGTAATGGAAGTAATTTACTTAGGACTACAAGATTTAATGATTTACCAGATGAATTCAAAAGACAATTAGAAATGTTAGAGTAAGTGATGAATTCCTTGAAAGGAATCATAAGATTAAAGAAACTGATCCATCAATTTGTTCTCTTATGTTTCTGTTGTTCTTGGATTTGAAACCAAAAAGTGGAATGATTCAAAACCAATGTAGGTTAGCAGATACGATCAAATCCACTGAATTAGGAAAAGAAATCAATGAAGGATCAAGTCAATTACGACAAGTTAAAGCCGTAAGCAAATCCCCTTCTGATTTCTTAAAAGATATCTTTCCTCTCAATCGAAGAAAAAAAGCTAATTCTCTTTTTTGGTGATTTTTCAAGGAATTAAATGGAACCAGTTCATTAATTAATGAATCATCAAGTATGTTAGAAAACTTACAAAAAACATTGGATCAAGATATATCAGATATTTTAAAGATTGGAACGAATTTAGAAAGCTTTTCAAATAATCATCATTCCAATAAATCATCATCTAATCAAGAGATGAATAATTTATTGAGATTTCAATTAGATTTTTTTATCAAACAAACTTTAAAATTAAATGAACGGATTAAAGTTTATGAACAAACTTTAGAGTTTGTTGAATGTCAATTAAAAGGATTAAACGATCGACCTAATCCAGCTTGTAAGTATTAAAACTTCTTTCAACTTCTTACTTCTTATAATCTTCATTAATCTTCTTGGTTCTGTTTCGGGG
>MWRK01018562.1:0-11688 GCA_002157035.1 Melampsora medusae f. sp. deltoidis
CGAAGACAGTGACACATTGAATACAAACTCTGAGTCTGAAGAAATGTCTACTGACAAGGAGAGTCACCAACCTTTCGTAGACATCTCTGTGAAGGGTGCGTGATCTTCATCACATTATGGCAATTCTCTCAATTGATTAGTACCCTTTTTCTGTAGAGCACGTCTCAATATTACTTGTCTAGCTTCACCTCTTATGTGGAGTCAGCCACAAGAACTGCGAGATTGCTTGGCAATACATCATAACCATCATTCAAGCGGCCCAACGCTTGCCAGTCAACGACTTCACATTGAAGATCTTTCCCAAAGACATCCGTACAAATATCAAACAACTACACATCACCCCAGAGCTAACAAAGACTGTGGCATTTCTTAAGTGCTTTCGACTCTACCCGAATCAAACGGTACCATCAAATTGTACTTATAGACCAGTCAAATGTTTCAAGAATTGTGACAAGCCTCTCTTCTTCACCAAGTCAAATTATCACGGGATTAGTGATAAAGGCGCTTTTCACCTCCAACCATACCGACTTGATTCATCCAAACTACTGGTAAATGTTGACATACCACAAGCAACTTATGTCACTC
Organism: Melampsora medusae f. sp. deltoidis; assembly: GCA_002157035.1. Taxonomy (NCBI): domain Eukaryota; kingdom Fungi; phylum Basidiomycota; class Pucciniomycetes; order Pucciniales; family Melampsoraceae; genus Melampsora; species Melampsora medusae. Next base: position 586 of record MWRK01018562.1, read on the forward strand.
AAAATATTCAAACCTGGTTGACATGGTTCTTGAACCAGAAAGAAACCAAAAACAACATTGAATCTTGGGCCGTTTCAGTTCAAGCAATGTCTTTAAACCTCATCAAAGATATTCAGCAGACTCCTGCCTGGAAGAGTCTTGAAACAACATCCTCATCACAAGATAACCCTGCCGAACTCAACTTAGTCATCAAGATCTTTATTGATTGGTTCAACCCGCTTGGCAACAAACAAGCAGGAAAAACTCACTCAATGGGTTTGATGGCCATTAATTGTCTTAATTTGCCTACAACCATTTGGAACCTGCTCTCAAACTACTGCATTGCTGCCATAACCCCTGGAACTCACGAATCCTCAGTCACTACAACAAATCACCTTCTATCACCCATCGTGGATCAGCTCCTAGTTCTGAAAGATGGCGTGAAGATCTGCACACATAAGTACCCGGACAGTCGAGTGGTCTGAGTCAAGTTACTAGGATTAATTGGGGATGTTGTTGCAACACACAAGGTGGCCGGTTATGCCTCTCATTCAGAAGCCTACTTTTGTTCTTGGTGTGACTGTTTGATTTTGGAAAGGCCTGACTTACGCTGTGGTACACAACGTTTAGACTCAGAGGTCCGGCTTCAGGCAAAGGCTTGGTCAGATGCCAAGACCATCACTAGCCGAGACAAGTTGGTGACAGAGTATGGGGTACGAGAATTGGAACTCAACCAAATTGATTACAGAGATACTGTAATGCATGTAGTTCTAGGAGTAATGCACAGCTGGCTCGAAGGTGTGCTACAACATCATTGGCGATTCCAATGGGGATTCCATGGGAAAACGTCAGCGAAAGGTGTCAATGGTTTCATTGAAGGTGAAGAAAGTGAAGAGGTAGACAACGGATCAGATGACTGGGAAGATGATTTCAATTTACAAGGCAACCCAAATACCACCTTTTTCTCTGAATGAGATCGAAGCAAGTTTAACAGTCTACTCAAGAATGTTGTTTTGCCTTCAGATATTGATCAACTACCTCTCAATCTTGGTGAAGCAAGACACGGTAAACTCAAGGCAGCTCAATGGAAGTCTCTCTTTATCTATCTTATCCCTCTTATTATCCCCGAAATGATGATTCCAGATGTAGCTTCTTTCAAGATGAACTCAACTACGGGTGTGATCTTGGAGAATTGAGCCAAACTCTGTCAATGTACTCAGATCATTCTTGCAAGGAAGCTAACTGAAGCTGATATCAATCAATTCAAGGCAATGTATGACCGTTATAATGAAACATCAAAATTTCTGTTCAAAAATCAAAGAGTCCTCCCAAATCACCACTACGCACTTCATGCTCCTGAGCAAATGTGTTGTTGGGGACCACTCATGGCTGTGTCTGATTTTTCAGGAGAATGGATCAATGGGCTTTTGCGGAAAGTGAAGACCAACCACCGAGTCAGTAAGTGTTATATCTTTTATTTTACCTTTGTAGTTATTCAGGCTTCCAATGTGTGTTAATTGCACCTAGACCAAATGGATGGTTTGGTAATGACTCGCATGTGTCAATCACAAAGGTTCCTGATTGAGCACCCTCCACCACAACCAGCAGCAACCAGAAGAAATAGCAACACTAGAAAAATCATCCTGAAGATTGATTGCTACAAGCTGTTCCTTATTCACGTCCAAACAAAACAACCTCATATTTGAGGATACAATGAGTTTCTGCATCCTGAGGGCAGCGTGGTTTTGACACGATATGTAGGACCAGTCCACAACTACAAGATTGTTAAGGACAAGTATGATTTCCTGATCTCTCCAATGGCTCCAAATAACTGTGTTTGCTGTACAGTTTTGGGACACAAAAGATATGCAATGGTGAAGCAAATTTATCTGTATGAGGGTTCATCAGGCAAAACGGAGTGTGCTATCTTGGTCAAGCTAATTAACAATTGCTTTGAGGAAGACCCAAATGTACCTTTGAATTTTTTTTGTTTTATTCTACATCTACTACATGCAGTGGTTGGAGAATTAGGAGAAGATGTGATTTTCTTGGGTCCTGATGACCTACTTGCGGTGGCTGCGTATAGGTTTTAACCAGAGATGACATTTGGTTTGGAGGATGGCGGAATCATACTGACTCCAAACCTTTTTTTGCACGCAGTTGAGGAGTAGCAACATCATCGACCACTCTTGTGTTATAACTTTTTATGTTTCACTTGTTTGTCTTTTTTTTCGCTCAGGCTACCTGTATTTCAGCGTTTTTTTTGTAATGAGACATTCTTGGTCTTAAGATTTCCTTTGGTGGATAACCACCTGAGCTTCACATTGCACATAACAAGAAATTTCAAAAAACAAACATAATACAAGTAAAAAAATGGAACCAAACAATTGAGGTTAAACAAGTGACAAAGAATGAGAAAGTAACATAACAACAAGAAAAGAGATACAAATCGGATCAAATTGAGAAGGTTCAATTATCTGCCTTCTTCTTGCCTTTGTTGTCTTTTTTACCTTTGTATAATACCAATTGGTCGCAAGTGTTACCAGCGTACACCATCACTTGGTTGCCATCTACGTCAACTCCCTTACCGCCTTCACCTTCTTCCTCTTCTGAACTGGTTCCACTTGAAGCATCTTTGAAATCTTTGTTGTTTTCATCCTTGCCATCTGAGTCTAAAACAACCCACTGAGAAACCTCAGCTTCACCGTTGTACAGGTCTCCATATTTGCCTTCAGCATAATAATCATCATCATTGGCGTCTTTGCCATCACTGGGAAATTCCAAATCAATGCCCTCTTCTCCGTCTTCGAAGTTGTCTTTGCAGGCATCAACATCACCCAGTTTCTCCAAGTCCTTGTCGTCACTTTCAGCCGCTACTATGAGCTAGTAAGGCTTGATGAGTCAGTTGTAATTTTTTTTGCTGAATTTTTTGGAGTTGAGTTGTTCAGACGGGTGAGGAATTGGAAGGAAAGATTTGGCGGTGTTAGGGAGCAAGGCGACTTGCTTAGAGTTGGCAACCTTTTCCTTCTGAGCGGGTGACAGACAATTGTACCAAGACGGGCTATAGAAGTCAATTGGTAATTGGGTTGGGGGGCGGTGAATTGAGATACCTTAGCAACCTTTGGGAGTGCTTGTACATGACGTTGGCTAGTAACACCTGCTATCAAATTGGCTTTCTGCATCTGGATGTCAAGTCTTCAAAAGAATTTGTTGGCATTGGGCGAGCGGAAAGGTAAAGTCTTGGTGATGAACATGTTCTTGCGGTTCGGATGCTCTTCGTCATTGCTGTGAGCACTGGGTTTGACGACAAGCTTCATGTAACACGTCGGAACAGACTTCTGACCATTGAGAAAGGTGATTCTGGCCTTGCAAAGCTGTTCAGACATAAAACACATTGAGTTTGAGTCACAGGTTGAGAAAGATGTGAACTTACTCGTACTCTACGCCTCAAAACGACTGATCTTTGGGTGCACAATTGAAACTTCCCTGGTGATTCCACTTCTGACTTGAATCGCTTTGCTGAGAGATGATGCACAAAGTGATTATAAGCTGCAGTCAATAATGTGAAGTTGTTGACATAGTTCTTGTCAACGTTTGGGTAAGTTCCAAGTAAAGCAACCTCCCACCATGTCCACCTCGATGTGTCAGGTTGACATGAACACACCAAGAGTTTTACAAAAATTCCCAAACAATTTTCTTTAGCACACACCGACTCAGTCTCATTGCTATCATTATCACGCCTTTGTATTTTTTGAAACAGGAAAATTGCTCAGTATTTTCATTAGACCCACTGGATCAAAGGCCTGTGCCATAGTCGTAAAACGGCACAGAGATGTTTCCTTAGTCTTTGACATCTTTGTTTGAGGTTCATCCCGTGTGTTAAAACGGTCATAAACCTCCTTCAAAGTTTATACTTCAATCTAATTTCTTGAAGTCGATGCTGAACCACGTAAAGAAACATCAAAGACCTTACGTTTGATCACAATAAGGTCTTATGCGACAAAGATTTGCCACTCTTGTTGACCAACACTTGAGATGCTTATAACTCCCTTTGTCATTCGCTTCAAAAAGATTGAAGGTATGATTGAGAGGAACAGGAACCATTATGCCCAGAGTACCCAAGCTTATTGTTATCTCACAAAGGGGACTTCTTGTACCCAAAACTGCTAAAAAGCTGTGAACGGATTCTTCACCTCAAGCTCAAGTCAACTCATTGGGAAGTCTTAAATTTACATACTTTCACGCCTGTCAATATGGGTGAGGCGCTATTCATTGTGGCTGGTGCTTCTCTGCCTTTTTATTTTGACACTTGTGGTTCTGTTGTTTTGTGGATGTCTTTTCAGCTCCTAGAACAAAGGTAGTGCAAAATTGGAAAAACGGCTCACCTGTCAAGTCCCTCAAAGCAAACAACACTTTGGTCGCAGAGAGCCTTCCGAAAGCCAACTCAACAACCTGCCATACAGTAGCCAAGTTTATCCGTATAATATTGGATTATGACCCAATCCATCAAGTATACCCACCTCCACCAACTGCTGAGGAACGCGCTAGGCTAAATCACCCGACTCAAGAAGAAATCATGTCAGATCAGCAAATCTTTTCAAGCGAATTTAACTCAAGCTTAGCAGGAGACAAATGGGCAGCTGTTAAATCTTGTCTCATTGCAAATCTTCAACAATATGGTGTATCACGATTCACTTTTGATTGGGAGTTTAACAAAGGTCAAGGCTGGAATCTTGTCATGACACACTTGGTGGTCAAGCACTGGCTAAAGGCAAAACAAAGTGGTCTGTTTGCCAAGCTATCAATCAATCCATCTCATACAACCAAATTTCAACTAGAAGGTATGGTCGCCCGATGGATTCGTGGAAGAGCTTCCGATATTCGTTCTGGAAGAAATAACCCTGAAAAACTTCGAACGATCGAGGCAAACAAAAAAAAACAAGTGGTGAGCTCATTTTCTTGATTAATATGTTGATTGTGCCGAAGATTCATGTTGATCATCCCTTATATGTGTAACAACTTCAACAGTTGTTTAAATATTGGCACGATTCAGTGATGCATCATATTGGACAAGACTCGTTAGACTTGCTCCCTGACGCAGACTGTTGCTCTGAGACCAAGTGGGAGCCGGATCAAATAGAGTACAAGAAAGTTGGTTTGATTTGGCGGAGTGATCAGTATGAAGCTTTCCTACACTCCATCGATGGTCTGTCCTTTAAGTACAAAGCTCAATTACATGGTAACCGGCTTACCATTCGAAGGTTTGATCAATGTCGTATACCTGGGACACTGAAAAATCCGAACGCAGCAGTCTGCTGTGGACTTCCAGAGAATTGCTATGATTTGGTCTGGTTAAATAATTTAGCTCCTGATCAGAGAAGGAAGCTGAATACGCTACCTCCAACTGAGAGGTTGAGTACTCTACTTAACAAAGTTCAACAGCTATTAGAGTAGTGTTCTATTAAAATGATCTCTTTGGATACGATATGTTCTTTTAGTGAAATGAGTTAGTTGTATTTTGGATCTTCAAAAACTTGTTGTGTATTGTTAGGGGCTGTCCTTGTAAAGCTCAAGTTGTGTATACCAGGTTGCATTGAGACACAATTCCAAATAAAAACTCGTATTTTGCATATCATTTCATTACATTGGCAGAGTGTTTAGATCTTTTTCAATATTGGTTGGTGAGCATCATAAGTAAAAATAGGCATATAGGAGATACATATATTTGAAAAATTACGTGATATTTTGAAACTAACTATCAGAAGCTTCAAAACTTGATGACATATCAATTATGGCCTAGTGATAGGTAAAACAGATCAGTTAGCAAGCTCTGTGGATAAAGATGTTTGATCAATTGAGACTGACCATGCTGCGGAGGCTAACAACTATGTTGGTTGCCTTCAAAATTCCAAATGTGTCTGAGGGGTTTTCAACAACCACACAATGTCCGTGGAGATGTTCAATAGTGATACACTTGAACACAGGAGAATCACGGTAAACAACATGTGCTTTGAGATTAGGTAAGGATTTATATGGACTACGAAGCTCATCGTCTCCCTGAAGTGGCAAGAAGCAGCTGATGAGGAATAGAACAGTCAAACAGTCCTCAAGGCGTATGATGTGGTGGATGAGCCCAAATTTCAAGTCTGACTGATTGTGTAATTGACCACAGCTGTTCCCACGATGGACCGACACTGGTGAGTAAGTTTTTTTAGCGTGTTTCCAAAATCGGGTGCTCTCTAAATTTGGAATTGTATGACCCTTCATGATGCCCATATTTTGGAGAGTGGCTGTTAATACAGGTAACAGTTCCAGGGAAGGTGAGAAAGAACACCATTTTGAATCAGGCGAGCAAGACAGTGTGTCAAGGTCTAGAAGATTTTGATCTGTCTGAGGTAGGTTTGTCAGCATATGTCGGAAGAGACCTCGCTGTGTATGTGCTCGGATCATAGTCTGGCAACAATTTGCTACAATTAAGTTGAAACAAAGGTAGGAAAATTGTCAGGTATAAAGTGGCGGAAGAAAATTGGTGAGATGGACACACTTGAGAGGGTGTTTTTTGGCGTTTGAACCAGGGTACCAATCACTCTTTCCCCCACCCAAGCTGCAGTATATTGGGGCAGGCCGAACCGGCGACATTGTTCGGGGAGGTGTTGCGCAATGTGCATGTTAGATGTTGATCAAATACCAGGCCAAGACTCTTGAAGGTGTTCGCGAAATTGCTTGAGAAGAAAATTCAATGTCTGGATGTCGTTTTCATTCATCACACACGAAACACTAATGTTTACTATCTGAGTAAGTAGTAAAATTACACGATGGATCTTGAAAGAATCAGATCCTGGTTCTGCATTGTGGTGATATGGAATGAGAGAAATGACCATGAATACGGTGTACAAAACAAGCCATTTGGCTGCTTTTGGGGTTCCACAACTGGCGGTTCCAAAATTTGGAGGAAGGTGTGTAAGCCAGGATGGAACCGGTGTGTTCTTGATGATGTAGTGAACCAGATCAAGCTCGTGAGGGGTCAGGGAAGGGCCACGAGAAGGGATGATGGTGCTAGTGGTTGACTTGGAGGATTTGGACTGATGTTCTTCATCATCATCGGTGTCCTTTTCAGTGGAGGCAGTTGAATCTCTGGAAAGAGTTTTGGCTGCACGAGGGTACTGAGAGCGACAGCTTGAAGTGTCACTGGTTGAAGGTTGATTGTTTTCGGTAAAAGAAGGGTCAAGAGGGATAGGGTGGAAGTTATTTAGTTCTGGGAAGCGAGTTAGGTATACCGCATCCGTATCGTACGTTCCTGAATAAGCTAAATCTTTCTTTTGTTTTTCCAGATCCTTGGCTGCAGTCGGGATGCAAAGGAAAGTGGTGGAGATGTCTTTCAAAATACCTAAAGGGATGCAGTGCATGATGTCGATCGTGGTGAACTTGATGGGCTGCCAATACGGCAACTGCGAGAAAGGGGTTGCCCGCACACCATTTTTCTTGACCAGTTTCTGTTGGGCTTTGGCAGAATCAGCTTCAAGCCACGCTTTGGAAGGTGAATCTGCAATGAGAGGCCACATTGCAGCTTGTATCAAGCGGCCTTGAGGGTGCAGGGCTGTTGGGGTAAAGCAAAGCCCATTCCAAAGTTGAAGAAGCTCGTCAATCAATGGTTGGAAGGGATGGTGGAAATTGTTATGGTCCGGTTCTGTGGGACCAGGTATGATACCGTAGAGAAAGGTGTTTTCAGCCTTGTAACACAAGTTTGGTGGTAAATTGAGGCAGATTAAGAGTACAATTCCAGCTGAATGATGACGGGCCGATGATTTTCCGAAAGGATTGAACCAATTGCAGTAGAGACTGAAGACTAGATTGCCGGGTTTCTTCGTGAACGTTTTGCCGTCCGAATCCCAAAAGCTTTTCCACATTTGACCATCCCATACGTCTGAATAGACAGCGTGAGGGGGGGCATGCCTCTTGAGAGGTGCCTCCAAAGCCTTCTCAAAGAGAGGAAAGTTGAGCATTGTAGCCAGCCAATCGACTAGTCGGTGATGATGGAAAATCTGATGAGCTCGATCTGGTGCATTTGGAGTGTTTTTCTTTGGACCTTTGTACAGAGGTGCATTGCAAATAATTCGCTTTTCGGAAGAAGTCATGCTTGGAAACCGGCGATTGTTACATATGACTAGCGCCCCTTCCATTTCAGACGGCGTCTTCTTCACCGGGCCATGGAGAGCAAAACACACCATACAAGTCAAAGTTTTGATGATATTGATATCGAGGTGAAACATCTTGATCACTTTTGCGATTGTTGATGGAATCTCCCTCCAGCGGGATTTTGAAGCTTCAGAGGACATCAACTTCTTCATGTTGTTGCGTTCAAACTTGAGAGATCGGCGACAGACTTGATGGCCTTTCCCATCCTCAAGATACTCAGCTAAGATGTGAAAGATAATTCGCAGGCATCGTACGTCCAGCAGATGATTGAACCAAATCCGGAAGGGGCTTGTGTCGAACGTGGCTACTATGACTTCTGTTTGAGCCGGCAAATCTAATCGTGCAATCTTCCTAGGACGGTTAGGTAGGTTTTCAAAACAAAGCCCATCAGGAGGTGACAAATTCCGCAGGCGTTTTGGCGGCACTTTGTTGGAGTCAAATTGCACTTCGGTGTGAACAATGGCAGGGATTGCTTCACCAAGCCTTGGGACGGGTAAGTCTTGTTCTTGGATCTTGTTAAGCTTTTCTAGATGCCGAGGATAGTTTGTTTGATGAAAAAGGACACCCTTGTGTATGTCACCGTCATATTTGAATGTTTCCTTGTGACATCCAAGGCCAATGCACATGCATTGGAGATGATTTGGGGTGAAGTAAGACATGGATGAGACGAGTCGCTTGATCAACTATATTGTTGGAGTTCAATTGTTCCGAGTCAATTCAAATCTTCCAACTTCATATAAATTTTGAGCAAGATAACTTACGATTTTGATATCAGATAAGGCCTGTGTTGAAGGACAAAACGTTGACAGTGGACTAAGGCTAATTTTGTAATACAACTATTCATCAAGGGAACGATAAGTCTTTGGGTTTGAATTCAAGTGTGATTATGGCTGATGATAAGTCTTATCTTGTCTAGGGAATGCCTAACTGATAGAAGGCCGTATGACCCACTGGTTCGTAGCTCAGAGGCCAACAATACACAGGTCAATCAGCTGCTACTCTATCAGGTTTGCGGTCAAGGCTCGATAAGACAAAAAATTGATTGTTGAAAGATTTCTGATGTGTTTGATTTCAATTGTAATGCGGAAGACGTAGATCGTTGATGTCAAGATGGTGATTAGGGCTGATGCTGAAAAGCGAGCTACAAAATTAATTGAATCAATCAAAAAGAGATGTTAGTTTTGGAGCCTGAAGTGTTGATCAAGGAGAAGAAAACTTACGATACCAAGGTTCTTGATTGAAACTGAATTATAAAGGCATCCTTGAAAGTCTTCACAATTTGATGTTTGTATCGGATTGTGATGGGTACCAAGGGTTTGGGATGAAGGGTTCCGTGGAATACAACATCAGTGGACGGCCGTGAACCGATCAGGTGTCGCTAAAGCTTGTTACCAAGTGTCAATGATTGACACCTTGAAATACAGCTCATGGGATTAGATAGGTACGTCTGTGACATGCAGTAGTATGTCACCCGCACTCTATTGAGTCTATCTCCGATCTCTTGCACATCCGAAGTTAAAAACCACTATAAAATCGGGAAAGTTAGTAATAACGCGCGAGGTTTGGCCCGAGCTGCGCTTGGTCCTTAATCAAAGATATCATTTTCCAAATTGGGCAACATAATCAGAAGCAAGATGAAAGTGTCGTGTATATCTTACAAGATTAAGAGAAAACAATCAACAAATTGAGTAACATAAGTCAAAAAAACAAAAATCTGGCATATGTATTACAACCATAAGACTATCCAACCTTTGCGCATAGTTTTTCATAAGGGTTTGAAAGAAAAATTAAAATTTGTGCATAGATTACAAAATGAGACATAAAACCGTATGAATACCTAAACAAACATGGATTGAAAACACAGTACTGTCAGGTCAATCTTGACAGTTTGAAAAAAATAGCTTACTCATTTGCAATGTCAAACCCCTGTTGATCCTGATCCACCTTCACACTGCAATAATTTGGTCACCTCACTTACAGCTTCTTGAATATTCACGTTGTTGTGGGCGGATAGGTCCAAAGTGAGTACAGTAAGCCTTGAGGTTTTACTTAACCAAGCTTGAGAGACGAGTGACTTCTCAAAGCCCTTTGGAGGATAGCCTTCTGGATCGGGTGTTGTTGAATAAGTTCCACGTTCAACAATCAACTTGGCTGCCGTAATCTTCTTTGGAATCCTTTCGCTTCTCCAAAGGCACTCGTCAATTAAAGAAATGAATGTATCCAGCTCCACACTTCACCATTCTTTGCGAACCTTGTTTCGACTAGCACTATTGGTACTACTCTTCACCTCGTCTTCTGAATGCACTTCCCGATATGAGACCACTCGAGCCTCTGGTGAATCTTCACCAAATATACGCTCCACCACTTTTTCACGCAACTCGTGAATCTGCCAAGTCAAAAAGAAACATATGAGCAAATTTGGACATCATATCAGAAAACTAGAAGATATACCTTGTCCAAAGCTCTTCTTCTGCTTTCCTTACTCCTTGTGATAGCATCGTGATCCTTAACTTGTTGTTGTCCTTCAGGATTCTTGGCCAATTCAACACGCTCACACTGCTTTCAATACTTTCCCAGCTGGTTCGTGACCCATCGTCGGACTATTTCCTCTTGGTTCTCAGCTGTGTTCTCGGAAGTTGTGACCCCAAAACCCTTCGCTCCATTCCCTTCAAAGCACATAACCCACTGTTGAATTAAGATAGAAGTTATAGCTGAGTTCCAAGGTGTGTCATAGCCGGCTTCCCAGTCGAGTGTGCATCGAGGAAACCCCGCCAAAGCAAGGGCTCCTCCACATTTTGAGCCCCACAGGTGCGCATATTTAGGTCTCGATGTGAATGAAATTTGAGAAGTGAAAGTGACTGGTCTCAAAGGGTTGTTTGACATCGCTTCGGCGGCAGCGTCTTTTTCAACTGTACGTATCTGAGTCAA